>JZKD02S1813594.1:312793-364218 GCA_000966675.3 Picea glauca
GTTTGGTATGGATCTTTGTTAGTGTCCTTCTTCCTAGAGAGGGTCCCTGTATTTCGTCTACAGGCTGACTGGGACTTTTCGGATCCTAGAGATCCAAGGATGCTTTGATGGTGCAGGCTCATGGCCCGGCATGTGGCAGGACCCATCGTCAAATATGACGATATATTTTTTGACTGGTTGCAAAACCAGATGCTGATGATCGACGACTACGCATATGCCAGGTTGGATTTCCGAGGAGATCCAGATCTAGCACTACCTGAGGACGCTCAGTGGGGGGACCTTGGTAAGAAGTACACAATTTTTTGTTTTTTAAATGTTTTTGAAGTTTTAAAGATATTTAAATATTTTTTTTTTTATAGATTTATCCGAAGACTAACACCAAAAAAATTTGTTGATAACACAGACGTTGGTGCATATAGACCTGCCGACAGTTCTCCTATCCAGCGACGAGGAGAAGCAGCAGCAGTATTACCATAGTATGCCGAGGATTACCAGGTCGTGGAGCAGAACTTAGAGGGTCTTACGGCAAACATTCCAGATATGACTCTGGAAGAGATTCCATGATGCGATCAGTGTCACACAGTAGGGGTGTCAGCAGCCATGGGTCGACTGCTCCGTAGAGTAGCTAGGGTAGTAGTGTGTTACCGTGAACGTCATCCATGACGTCACATTGTAGAAGATATAAGCTTCCATTTTGATATTTTGGTCTTTGGACAAACTTTTGTAAAAAACAAACTATTTTGACCGTTATATATACATATGGTGTCTACCGGATTACTTTTCATTGTGTGCATTATAATGTGTTTGATTTATAAATGATTCAAATGCCTGTCCAACACATAATTAGCTAATGCATCTGTTAATGTATTAAGACTTCTAGGAATGTGTTGATATTCAATGTGATCAAAATATCGTTCCAAAAGGCGAATTCACAAATACACTCGTAATAAAGTAGGACTTCGAATAGAGTAGACATTACTTAGTTGTAGTACCACAAGCTGTGAATCAAGTCGCACAACCAAATTATGAATTCCAAGCGAGATAGAATCAACCAATAATTCAATAACGACGCTATACTCGGCAATGTTATTAGTTACGCGACCACGACATACACCTCGTAAAGATATAAGCTCATTTGTTGGGGCATAGATTGCCCACACAATGGAAGCTAAGTTTCGAGTACTACAGCTAGCACCATCAGCGAAGCCAATATAAGGTAGTGAAGACTCCGACATCTAGCAATCAAACACAACATCACATAAGGGCAGAGACCAGATAACGTCAAAAGAAAACTAAAGTAACACACACAAAGTATGATACATAAAAATACAAGCACTAGTGCACAAATGACTTATGCATAGTACTTCTTCAAGTACAACCCATTCCTGGGTTCACTTAAAGGTATACCATCGTAATCAACTAACTCATACGCTCCTTGTGCCAACACTCTACGAACAATGTAAGGACCATGCCACATTGGTTCGAATTTCCTAGCTCCTAAGACATCTTTATCTTGTTCATACAAAAGAACAAGATCGCCTTCAGAGAAAACGCGGGGCTTGACATGCTTGTCATACTGCGCTTTGACACGTTTCTTTTGGGTTTCTATTACTAGAGTAGTGTCACGTCGAGTCTCATCTAATCGCATCAGATACAACAGACGTTCCTCTTCAGCAGAAGTATTGGGTAAGATTTCGACAACTAGCTTCAAATGAGGTATTTCACATTCTATTGGTAGAATGGCTTCCACACCATAGACCAATCGAAAAGGCGTAAACCCCGTAGCGGATTTAACAGATGTCCTGTATGCCCACAATGTTGAGAACAACATTGTGTGCCAGCTATTTTTATGAATACCTATCATCCGTCGAAGCATAGTTATAAGTACCTTGTTGATTGCTTCGACTTGACCATTAGCCTATGCATAATAGGGTGTTGAGTTTTCAAGACGAAGACCCAACTTTTCTGTAAGTTCGGACATCATGGAATTACTGAAATGACTACCATGATCAGTAACGATAGCTTGAGGGACACCGAAACGAGCTATGACATGGTTGAAAAGAAACAACGCTGCAGTCTTTCCAGTATTATCGAATGTTGGCATCGCCTCAGCCCATTTAGTAAAATAATCAACTGCTACAATAATGTAACCATGCCCCCCGACCGAGTGAGGGTGACATGTCATGAAATCAATGTCCCATTTTGCAAAAGGACCAACTGAGACTACAGGATGAAGGGGAGTAGGATGTGACCGAATCTTTTGATTGTAGGTCTGGCAGGCATGACACTTCTGAACGATGGTAATGCAGTCATTGAACAGGGAAGGCCAAAAATATCCTGCGCGTAAAATCTTTTGGGCAGTAGCATACCCAGACATATGACCAGCACATGCTCTGGAATGGTAGTCATTTAAAGCTTTCTCGACTTCGTCAAAAGTTAAACAATGTCTAAAAATTGAGTCAATTCCTCGACGGTAAAGAGTATCTCCGAGGATAATGTATTGACATGCTTGATAACGGATGCGACGTCATTCATTACTAGACAAAGCAGGCCGAAAAGTCTGAGTCTGGAGATATATAATGATATCTCCATACCAAATATCGTCAGTGCTTATAAGGAAAAGAGATTCATCGGGTAATGAATCTACTGCTGCATTTTACGTGGAAGAGTGAGGAAAATCACATATCAATTTAACGAAAACTAAGGATTTCTTCAACGTGGTGTGATCGAATTCCAAGTCGAACTCCTGGAGAATGACAATCCACTTGGAGTACTTGCCCCCTAGAAATTGACGAGTCAAAATGTGTTGCATAGGGTTGCAATGCGAAATCACTGTAGTTTTCCTGGAAAGGATATAATGCCGAAAGCGTTGAACAACTTGAACGGCAGCTAAGGCCAGTTTTTCAACATGCTGATACTTGATTTCAGTTGATGTAAGACTTTGACTCAAGTAATAAACAACATGTTCATCATGTGCATCATCCTCCTGAACAAGAACCATGTCGATAGTATACTCGGAGGTGGCTAGATAAAGAAAGTAATCCCGACTATAATCAGGAGGGAAAAGAAGTGGAGCTTTCGTGAGGGACAACTTCAAATCTTCAAAAGAGTTGTGGGCAACGGTATCCCAGACAAACTCTGAACCTTTCTTTAGAAGACGTGTAAAACCACAAGTAATCTCAGCGTAATTAGGGATGAAACAACGAAGAAAGTTTTCTTTCCCCCGCAAACTTTGTAACTGACGGAGTGAAGAAGGAGGAGGAAGATTGAGAATCGCCTCAACCTTAAGAGGATCTACCTGGATCCCTTGACGTGAAACAATGAAACCAAGGAGACGGCCGGACTCTATGCAAAATATGCATTTGTGAGGATTTAAATGAATGCGATAGAACTAACAACGAATGAAATTGCTCAGAGATGAGTGGGGTGATCGACTCGGCATAAAGAATGAGCTGGCAGATCGTCCAAATAAGGTTGAACGATATGATTTATATCGTGAAATGCATAAGACATAGAAAGTTGAAACGTAGTGCCCGTGTTCTTAAGACCGAAGGGAAGTTTTCTATAGGTGAAATTACCCCAAGGACAAATAAAACCGGTTTTATGTTGGTCCTCGGGAGCGATGTTAATCTGATTATAGCTGGAAAATCCATCCATGAGAGAAAAGATTTCACTTCCGGCACAGTCATCGATGATATAGTCGACGAAAGGGGTTGGAAAGTTGTCCTTTGGACAGGCTTTGTTAATGTCCCGATAATCAACACAAACATGTATACTACCACCTTTCTTATCAATCGGTACAGGGTTGGAAACCCATTCTGTTAGAGCCACAGGGTAAATAAAACCGGCTTTGAGAAGTTTTTCAACCTCAAGCTTGATAGCTGGCTCTTTGTGTGGGTGGACTGGACGTAGGCACTGCCAGATTGGTTTAGCTCTGGGGTATGTCTTTATCTCATGCACAACGATGGAAGGGTCGATACCTGGCATCTCTTCGTAACTCCAGGCAAAGATATCATGAAATTCTTTAAACAGTGAAGTGTAAGTGACAATTTCTTTGGGAGAACACGAAGCTCCAATATGAACATTTTCAACTATCCCAGGTTTAATTGATATATCAATGGGAATCATGGGAGATATATTACTAAGGTTTCCTTCAGCAAACACATCATGTGTAGATCCAGGAACGGTCGATATGACAACAACGGTCGACGGAGTTGAAATCCGTTGGTAATTCTCGAGAGTGTGTTGTTCTAGAAACAATATGGAATGATGATGCCCATCATCCCAAGGGGTGTCTTCCATAATGGACATGATCATCTCGTCAGTGGGAAAGACGACACGAAAAGGATCAGGAGACAACTCATCAAAAGAATGTGTAGAAGGTGTTGCCGATAGAATTGTGTGATAAGGAGACTCAACCGGACTTAACAGTAGGACCTCGCCGAAACGAGTATGATCTCCTGGATCAGGGATTATCCAAGGTCAAAAGACACAGGAAGTTCATGAGGTACAACGGAGATCATATTAATATAAGCAACTGACGGGCGTGGAATATCAGGTGGTGGTGGAATGGGGAAAGTACCCATTAACGTAGAGTCTTTTAAAATACCGACACCGACATTCTCGTAACTCGGCGGGGTTTTAGCTATAAATGACACGTTTCTAGTACGAGTATCAGAGTTAAAGAAGGCAAGTTGGTCAACAGTAACTACCTTTCCTTGATGAGGAAAATGGACGACACAGAAGAGTGTTGACACAACAGCGCACATGGAATCGACCCAGCTATGACCAAGTAGAAGATTATAATCTAGGGGAGCATCGAAAACTTCCACTTCAACTTGGACTGTCTTACCTTCTAGAGTAACAGGAAACGATGGAAGAACACCGTAAGGCTTAAAACCAGAGCCATTGAAGGCTTTCAAAGTATTTTGTGATTCAGTTAAGGAAGGAGAGCCAATGGCTTTCCAACAAGCAAGAGACATAACACACGTAGAGGCACCCTCATCTATAACAGTTCGACAAATGTTCTTGTCAGAGACAACAACTTGAATTTGAAACGTGAGCTGAGGGGGTAACCTTGGAATATGATCTTCCAAGTCAAAGACTATTAAATTTGTATCTGTAGGATCAATTCCACCTATAGCTTTCAACAGAGCCCTTCGTTGTGCAGGACAAGACTGAAGGAATTCAAGGGCAGACATCGCTGAAGGTGCTTGGGCCAGATCTTCGACAATGCTATAGTTCTGGGCCGCAAGAGCATGAGGATTGAAAGATGACTTGTGAACAACACCCTTAGGGGGTCGTATGACTGTATCAAGACTCGGTCGTTCGAGATGAAGAGGACCGTTAGTAGGTGGAGTCGTGGGAGATGTTGGCACCAAAGCAGGAGGTGAATCGTCAACCTTCTCCTTAGATGGAGTATAATCTTTGGCTCTAGTTTTTAGTGCAACGTTACTCTGCTTAGAATCACCAGTACACATCAAAACATAAGATGTGGTAGAAGTAGAGGGTTGGTCATGGATGACCAACGAGGCCTGTTGCTGAGACGGGAAGGGTTGGGACAAGACGGTCGGCGTAGATGGTTTCGGTGTTCCTTGAAGGAACTTAGTTACCTCGGCACGTCTCGGACAATCCTTCGTGTAGTGATCGTCACCACAGATAAGGCAAGGGTAGCATGGTTTGCGCTTATCCCGATCGTCAACAGGGGTATTTTTAGGTTGCTCTGTCTGGTTATTATTTTTTCTCTCCTTATTCTTGCCTCTCCCCTTCTTTGATTTATTTTTACCAGTCGGGGTAGATTGAACAACGTTCACTTCCGAAGTTTTACCGGTGGGAGGAGAAGGCGACAAAGCATTTTGAACATTAGAAGACATAGATTTAGGGGTTGTACTTGCAACAAAATGTGAGTGGGTATGAGTAGTACCAATCACACCATCAGCTGCATGCGAGGCAGCTGGAGTAGCTGAAGTGCTGGAAGTACGAGGACGAGGTAAATCAGGTAATAAATCATAAAGAGTTCCCGTTTGCGAATAAACGAGATCAAGATATTGAGCACAACTTATAGCCTGCTCTTCTGTAACAACACCGCCCATAGCAATGTCTTTACCAATTTTGTTCACAAAAGATTTTGTAAACCATTCTGCCAGTAACTGATCGGGAAGCTCAAGTTTAATGAGACGTCGTCGCCTTCGCCACTCATGACTATGATCAAATATATGAGTGCTTGTACTTTGTTTGAGGGAAGTTAAAATCTCAGTCCCGGTATCGTAACGGATCGGTAACTGGTAATGTGTGAGAAAAGCCATAGCTAGGGTGTTGAAATAAGAAAAGAAGCCTCATGGCAATTCAATATACCACTTCGCAGCGGAACCTGTGAGGGTTCATTGAAAAAGACGTAGACAAATGGAGTCATCCATCAGCGAGTTGGACAAACACCATAAATGAAAAGTCATGACATGATTATTTGGGTCCTCTCTTGCCTTGCCGCCGAATTTCGAAATATCCGATGGAAGCTTAGCAGGGATAACAGGCCATTGGGGAGAGTGACGAATAGGATCATTTAGAATCCTAGACAAGTCTGGTAAATCCAAAGTAGCAAGAAAAGGCAACTGCCGATTCACTTGTGGGTACTAGTGACTTTGGGGTGAAAGCCCTGTCGGCAAACCAGTAGGACCATAAGCAGACTATCTGTAGAGGGAAGACCCTGACTGATTCGGTGGTGGCTGGATAGGATAGTAACCCCAAGGATTGTGACCTTGAGTTTGAGTAGGGACCTGAGGTTGAGTAGTCTGACCCGAACCCCAAATAGGATTAGTTATACCCGGATAAGGTTGGCCTACAGTAGGGACAGTTTTCTGCCCCCCAGTACTCTGAGGAAAGTTTCGTAGAAGTTGAGTCCAATACTGGGCCAAGTTAGGAGGTATGTTTTGTCCAAAAGGTAAGGTGGGTCCCCCTATTGTAGGTATAGTTCCACCCAGAAGTTGCGTGCCAACCGTAGGTTGCGTAGTAACTGTGTTGTGTCTGGGAAAAGGAAAAGGAACCGTACCACCCTCTCCACCAACGAGAATCTGCAAGTTTGCTGCAACAGTCGGGATAGTGCCACTAGGATTAGTATTGCCAGGAGGAAAAGGTGGGAGTGTTGGAATAAAACGAGGAACATCATACCCAGGAAAAGGAGGACCACCTGGAGAACCAGCTGGTGTTTGCGGAGGTGTTGGATGAAACAATGCATTCAACGCTTGATAACCAGGGGGTAAATTCGGGTTAACCTCAAGCATTCGTTGGGTATTGATAGGAGCAAGAGTAGCTGCAGTAATTCCGGTTTGGACACTCATAGTATTCGCGAGATGGGCCATCTCGGGAGGAAGAACAAAGTGATAAGTGGTAGTCACTGGTGTAGTTGCTGTCTCAGGAGATGCTGGAGGGTTGATTTTGTAAACTGGAGGTGACTCAGTACCAAAAAGGACCCATCGGAAATCACCTGACCAAAAAGGATCTTGGCTCACTACACCGAAAAAAGTCCCAACGGTTGATTCGGAGGATGTAACAACTGCTTCTTCAGAAGGATTTAATTGCACAAAAGGTTGTTCACCATGACGAATGCGATAGTCCTCTCTAGTATTGGTAATTCAAAAATCTTCTAGAGAGTCAGTTCGTGTTACCTGTGGAGGTGGTGTGGTGACAACTGGAACGTTACTTGTCTCCCCGTGTGGTGGAGTAACAACTGGGACTTCACTCTGATGAGGAGAGCCCTCTGGTGTACCCTCGGGTGTATTGGTAGGCAAGGGTTGAGAACCGTCCAGATGCTCTGGAGATAAACCTTGCATTCTACATGAGCGTCGTGGGAGAGCAATTGTAAACAAGTGATAAGTCCCGCGAAGAAAATCCTATGGTCAACTTCGAGAAATAAACAACACACACTAGTAAACAAAATCTAGGTAGCAATCACCAAGCAAACAAGACCTTCTAATTTCGAAGCCACTAGTTGGTGATGAAATCCAATGTCGCAACAACGAGACGAGAAGGGGTGGGGCTAAGGTGGAAAAGTTACGCTGATGACCTGCTTAATGGACTTACACCCTGGTGAAAGCTCCCACACATAATCGTGGGTATACCCTCCAAGGAGCCTGAGTGAGTCTGGCCAATGTCAATTCCAGGTACCGTGAAGACTTTCCCCTCCATAGTCACCTTGGGCAAGAACCTAGAGAGATAGGCCACTAAGGTCAATACAAACAATAGTACAGTCTGGGGGAACAATCATCAGTTCGATCCACATGCAAGGGCAGGGTATCTATCCCGAAATCAACTCAAAAGGCTTCCACTCATAATTGTGGGTATACCTCGGAGTTACCCCCGTAATACGTGCAATCTCTACACCAATGTCAACAAATCAGGGTGAGTAACTCTGCCAACACCAATGCGACCTAGTGCTTGACCCTTGTGTTAGAAGGGCTTACCAGAACAATATGTTGCCAATGGAATTTAACACTCCCTAACTCAAGATGCTATTGTGTGTTTTGAGATTTTGGAGAGTGTATCTCTCTTCCTACTCCAAAGCACTAGCCTAGCTGAATGTTGGTGTAAAAGAGCCCTAGAAAAGAGTTACTAGATAATTTTTAAGATTACGCAATTGTTTTAAAATTTGTTGTTTACTCAAAGGAAATGGAAGTGAAACTCACGTTGTATGACTCTGACCCAAATAATGCAAGGATAATAATAAAATATAACACTTTTCATTCCATGAATCCTATTTATGTGAGAGAGAGAAAATTTTCCAAATCAACTCAATACTACAATGCAATGCACAATTTCCTTTCAGATGTCAATGCAAACAATCATTTATCAAATGACAATCTCTATGTGTCTTTTTCAAATACTTCAACAAACGCTAAAATTTGATTTTCAATGTTTAATAAAAGCAATGTTTTTTGAAAGAAAAACTTGAAGTTCACTTTCCAAAAAGAACTCTCACTATACCAATGAGAAAGCAGGAAATCAAATCATAAAGAATCAAGCAATAACAACCCACTCAAATCTTTCAACGAAAGAAAAAACAAAGAGCAAACCAATGAGTCTTCTCAATGCAAATGAAAATGTTCTTTCGAACCAACAAGCAAATGAGAAAAACCAAACACTTAACTCTCAACCAATCACTAGTTCTCGGCCAATCAGACACACTCCACTCCAGAAGTCAAAGAGAATGAATTTGCCAATAAGAGCTAAGAAATGAAAGTCAAGCTACAAAAGACAAGAAAGACCTTGAAACCCTAAAACAGTCCAAGTAAGCAAACTAAAGAAAGAGCTATATCAATCAATGATCCAATAAGCCCATAAAAGGTGAATTAACTGATCTGAGCAGTCAAAACTCAATTCCAAAATTTTCAAAAATCTTGCTCGCAGGCAAGCAGTGGTACACAGTGTGAGAAGCTAAGGTTCTCGCAGGAAACCTTGTAGCAAGGTGCAAGGTGTTCGCACTGGACCCTATGTGCAGGGTGTGAACCTGACCAGTTCTCGCAGGCTGTAGTTAGACACAGTACGAGAATCACTAAACATGACAAAAAATTTGAAAATTCAAGCAAAATTCAAACAGGCTTCTAGACCCAGAAGGTCTCTCAGGATATCCTGAGGACTCAGAGACTAATAAAACAAGAGAAAAATGAAAACAAAGAAAATGGCCACAGAAAAATGCAAAAAGACACCAAAAAATGGGATTGTTCCCCAGTGGAGTCGCCAATTTTGTTTCAAGATTAATCCGTAAGTGCGGACACAAATTGATCTCCCTAGATCCACCTGGATCTAGAGCAAAGCAGAATAGAATAATACTCTTTCCCTAGATTTAGACTAATGAATGGACTAAGAGGCAAGAATCATGGACATACCTGATGATCATTTTCCTTGGGTCTCTGTTGTCCAGCTTCGCTCCAATGCTCTTGTATTGTCAAGATCACAATAGTACAAACCAATCAAAGTCAAGACAATTCAATATATTCAATAGCTAATCTATACATATGATCAAGGAGTTATGTAATAAAGTGACATTGGCTTTATGGGAAAGGGACATATTACTGTATTAATTGATAGAAAGTAAGACTTACAACCTGAGCCTTGATGTTGTAGATCTCCTTTCGATGGCTCCTAGCTCTGACACACACACTTGCTCATGCATGAAGAAGATCAACCACTTTCGATAACCTTGCTAGTGTCTCTAGCTGCTGTAGCATCAGTCCTTCATACAATCTTGCACTAATTCTCCAATAATTCTCTTGCTAGTTTGCTTGTTAACCATTTCCATGAGCATTCCCCTCAATTTATAAGAGAGAATAGATTAGTTACTTGGATAGGAATGATCCCAAGATATCAGGAAAGACAATACTTAGCTAACCATTCGAATGCCAACTCACCCTTCTAGAAGATTCCCTTCTAGATGGTTCAAGATTTGATCTTTTTCCTTCCTTTATAAGATGTTCGCACCCTGATAGTTAGGTATAGTGCGAACCCCTCGCACTCTATCTTAATTCAGCCTGCGAGAATTCATGATTCTCGTAGGCAAATATATAGGTAGCCTGTGAACCTCCCTTAAAAATATGATTTCTGGAAGCAGACAAAGGTAACTTTTCTCAGGAAAGTGTTCTTAGTGAAGAGCTTGATTTTCCATCATCATAACATCATCATGATGACCGAAATTATGGATAACACTAGGAGATGAATTTTCTACACTGCTTAGCTAAGACCAGATAAATTGCGGTAGGTGGAGCTATGTCTGGTATCCTATATAGTTGTCTTTCCATAGTAACAATGAAACTATGAGGTCTAGACTCATATACAACATGAAGTTTCCCTATATATGGTTGGCATAAAAGAACAATAAAAGTTTCAAGTGGGAAAACATCACACAATACCTCATCCTTGAAGGACTTGATGCCATAGGGAAGGGAGCATTGTTGGCTTATGTAGAGATCTTGTCCTTGGCTGAGCCACCCAATGTTTTATGAATGCATATGTGGTGTTTTCAAAAAATAGAACCGCTTGATGACCTCTCCTAAGATGAGGTTCTTTTGAATTCTGCTATCAACAATGAAATGTACTGGAGCACCCTTCACCCACATCTATGAGTGAAAAAGGTGCTCACCTTCCTTTGGTTCTTCTAGTTCGTTTGGTTGCATCTTGGTGGTAGTAACTATGTCATTAGGTTTTGCATCAATGATCTTCTTCTCTTTGTCTATGTTTGAATCAGAGTTGGATCTTGGATCTAACTATGAGGCTTTCAACTCGTCTACCAATGAATACTTTGAGTGACATTCATAGGTGTTGTGCCAGGGGATTTTATGGAACTCACAACACTTCCCAGTGTCTTTCTTCATATTCCCATTACCCTTCTTTGTTTATGTCTTAGAATGGTTGTTCTAAAGTTGTCCATCCTTGTTTTTTGCTTTGTTTTGTGTGTTGGGGTTGCCTTTACCCAGTTTCTTCTATGATGCATTTGAAGATCCAAATATTTCTTATTCCTCTACTTAAAATTTTGCTTGATTTTGAAAACATATCGATAAGCATCTCCTAGTGACAAGATGTCTAGAAACTCCATTTTTGTTTGGATGTACCTATGTATTCCCCTGTAGTATTTTAGAATCGAATTCCACTTAGAGTCTTTGATACCCAAGTTGGTGCACAAGGTATGGAAGGTATTCATGAAATATGTCACTATTTGGTCCCTCTCTTGATGCAGTGTGGTCCATCTCATGTAGTGGTCATCATAGTTTCTAACATGGTAATATTGTTCCTTGACGATATCCACAAAAGACTCCCAAGTGGGCTTGACCCCAAATATTCCAGACTCCTCTGTAGAGTTTTTCTCGTAGTAAGTATCGCACCAATGTTTGACATGGGGGACAACCTTAAGGAGCGCAAATGTGATATTTTCTCTATTGGAAAATTTATGAACAAAGAAATAACCTTCTAGTAGCTTTAACCACTTTTCCAAAGAATATGTCTCTATTTGACCTTCAAATATGATAATATCAAAATTAAGTTATACCTTGAAGGGGGCGGTTCCTCCAAAGTAGTCGCTTAAAGAAGATGCATTTGTTGTTCTCGACGATCGTTGAAGGATTGGGGAAAAATGATCCATCACCTCATTCATATGTTGCATGAGAAATTTCTCCAACAACAACTTAATAGGATCTCTTGCTCCCTTGTCTCTCTTTTCCTCTACCATGGGTGGCCATTGGGGTCAGCAAGGATGGTATTTCAAAGGCTCAACTAGTTCAAGTCCCAATTCCTTATACCCTGACCTCATTGGGGATATGCAAAGAGAAAATGATAAAGAACATACTTCTCTGATACCATTGATCTAGATTTATGAGGGAATGAAATAAAACAAAAAAATGGGATAGAAACACATAGATACAATAATACTTAATTTTTATTAAAAATGAAATATGTAGAAACTGTAAAATAAATTACTGAGTGAAAATGAAATCTCTATAATGGTGGTAGCTTATCTTTGAGAAGAGATGTGACGACTACATGCATTCACAAGAATATGATTACAATGAGGCTCCAAAGGCCTTTTTAATATAAAGCATCATTAAAAAAACCTTAAACATCCAAAACCCCAGCCCTGAAAGATGAAAAGCCAAAAGGTTTGTGAGCCCTGATGGGGGTAGTTGATACGTCAACCACTTGAGGGTGTAACTTTTGCATAAGATCTATGTTTGGGGTGCTAGGCACCCCATCAAAAAGGTATAGCTGAGGAGTACACATTATGAATGTCCCAATACAAGCCTTTAGTTTCTATTGGGTGCTGCAACTTCAAAAAATTGTCATTTAGGGCCTTAAAATAACCTCGAAATTTTGGGACTCGAAAAACTATAGAAAAAGCTGCCAAGATGGAAACTCTATTTTGAGCTAGTGGAATAGGTGGGAGGCCACTGAAGACACCTATATCATGATCATAGGTACTAAAAGTAGTTAAGAATTTGTTACTGTAACTACCTCTATCACAACATTGTTTCTTTGTGAGTGCAGATTGGTGAGCAAAGCACTGGAGTGAAGGACTTAAGCTTGGATTGATGAAAGAGGTCTTCTTTGAACGTCAAAATTCAAGTAGGTGTTTTTTCCTCTCTTAGGTAGTTATTGATTTATTTTTTTGTGACTACTTCTGTCAGTTAGAGATAGTTATTTGGGGGCATAAACTCTATGTGATCTTCTAGCCTAGATCATAGGGGATTTATCCCTGAAACAATGTTCCTTGGGAGGATTAGTAGATTTCCAAATTAAAATATTAATATTAATAATATTTAAATATATATGATGTTTGACTATCACTAACCTTGGTTGTATATGGTTGACCATATTTGTGTATGGTTAACCATGTTTGACCATGGTTGAAGTAGTTGACCATGGTTGACCACAATTGACCATGGTTATCAATGGTTGGGGATAGTAGACCATGGATGATAATGGTTGACTATGGTTGAGGATATTTGACTACGTTTGACCATAGTTTTCTATGGGTGACTATGGTTTGACTATGGATAACTATGTTTGATTATGGATAACCATGGATGACCGTTTTTTACTATGGTTGACTATGGTTGACCATGGTGGATTATGGTTGACCATGGTTAATTATGTTTAATTATTGGTTCACATGTTTAACTATGGTTGATTATGCTTAACCATGGTTTGAGAATGGTTAACCATGTTTTGCTATAATTGACCATGTTTGACTGTGGTTAACTATGATTGACCATTTTTTACCATGTTTGACTGTGGTTAACTATCATTGACCATTTTTTACCATGGTTGACCATGGTTTACTATGATTTGATATGGTTGAACATGTTTCACCATGGTTGACTTTGATTGATCATGGTTGACTATGGTTGCCTTTGGTTTTCTATGTTTGATTTTGGTTAACCTTGGGTGATCATGAATGACTATGGTTGACCATGTTTAATTATGCTTGACTTTGGTTTACCATGAATGACCATGTTTGATTATGGTTGTCTTTGGTAGAACATAGTTGAATTTGGTTGGCCATGGTTGACTATGTTGACCATATGTAACCATGTTTGATTATGGTTAACTGTGATGACTATTGTTGACTAATATCAACTATGGTTGACCACATACACTATGAATGAACATGGTTAACTTTGGTCAAGTATGGTTTTCTATTGTTGACTATGGTTGATAGTGGTTGATTATTTAAATTAGTTATAGTAGACCATGTTAACATGGTCGACCATTATTGACTATGGTTGACTATAGTTGATCTTGTTTGACTATGTTGATTGTTTTTTACTATGATTGACTTTGGTTGATTATATTTATATGGTTGATTGTAAATTGAGTATGGTTGTCATTTATTGATTGATTGTGGTTGGCAGTGCTTGAATGATAGTTAATTGTGTTAGACTTTGACTTCAATATTATGTCATATTGCAACATTAAGAGTTTGACTTCAATTTTATGTCACATTATACTAACAATAATAGATGAAATTCAAAATTGTGTCACATTACTACATTAGGAGGTCGACTTGAACAAAATGTCACATTGTGACATTTTTGACAATGTTAATATTATATCACATTGTGACATTAAGAGGCTGACTTCAATATTGTGTTACAATGCGACACTAAGAGATTAATAATATGGATATGTCATATTGCGACATTCAGTTGGGTTGACTTATGTAGAATTGTTATGTCTCTCAATGGTTACATCACATTGTGATGTTATTGATGTGTTATGTCATATTGCTACATTTTTCGAGGGTTCTATTGGATTTCGATGTTCATCAATGGTTATGTCGCATTATGAAATACATCAAGGGTTATGTTCCATTATGACATTTCTCCAATGTTGTGTTGGATTACTACATTCCTGAATAGTTATTTCACTATGTGACAGTTTGTTGGTAGCTACGAATAATTTTCGACTCTTATCACAATCAAAGTTCCCACAAAAATATTATATCTTTCTATAGTTGCCATCACCTTCAATTTGTAAATATTTATGTTTCTGAGTTTACAGGCGATGATTTGTTTAAGCTTAACTTATTGAAATTTTTGCACTTTCGTTTGTTTTCTTTTAAATTCATGACTATAAGCATGAATTTAAATATAAAACTTGGTCTTGGTTACATATATTTTACCTTAGAAATATTGTTTTAAAAGGCACCCATATATGGTTAAAACTCAAGTCTTATTGATTAATACACTATCAAAATCTTTATGTATTATAGGTACCATGACTTCATTGGTTCTATGGTTTATTGTTGATTTAATTAGTCAAATGTTTGAATGCACAAAAATGTTGGTAAATAGTTGATATAGTTTTCATGAGATAAATTGTCATATCAACATTCATATCAATTGGTACAGGCATGTTGTACCTAGAATTTGAATTCACTTTGTTGGCCCGAATATTAATGAGGTCATTCATTATGCGAATTAGGGTTTTGTACTGTGGAGGGTTTCACACTCATCATGGGAAATGGTTCGTAGTTTTATGAGCCCTCTAGTTTTCGTTTTCCCTAAATCTTATTTCCAAGTTATGACAGTCCCCAAACCTTGCATTTTGTGTGCCATTACAGTTCGCTTAGACCTCTCTTTGTTGCTTATCCATTGAAAACCTAAACCTATCCCTTCTGCTATATGTTGTATCCTTTTCACAGTGGGAATGACACCCATGGTTTGTATCGAGCCGAATGGATGCCAAGGTATTTTGTCCCATGATGATGCCATAGATGACCTGAAGGCTCACGGGTGGGATGTGTTCCTCAAGAATTTCAAAGGCTACAATCTTTAGGTTGCACAGGCTTTTGCACACACTTCTGACGTTTTTAGGGCCAAGGTTAGGGATGTACAGTTAGAAATAACAGATGATTTCATAAGTAGGGAGACACGACTTCCATTGAAAGGAGAAAGGTGGTTTAAGAGCACTAAGATAGAGGATGTCCCATGGATTTTATTCATGGATTCCCGCAAATCCACTTGTTGTACAAAAGGTATTCCCATTATTTTTCTTAAATCTATATGGCACAGTCTCGTTTTAATTTTAAAATAGTTTGTCACAAGTGAAGGTCGGTATGGGTTGGTTTTTATGTACCTCATTTGGTTGCTTATGATTTTCATAGGGTTTGAGTTGCATATGTCATTCTACCTTCAAATGAGACCTTATAAATTCTCTGTCAAGTCTATTTCATCACAGACTCATTAAGATATTGTTGGTTTCTCACCTGTCGCAAATCGATGATAATTGGTAGGGTTTCCTGATCCGAAATAGCTTCGCCCAGATTGACAACACAATCAACCCTCATTTAATTGTAAACCCCAGTTTGGACAGACTAGTGATCGAAATTCATGTCTTCAATTCACTTGATGGCTCCGATTTCAATGAACCAAATTCTATTGTTGATGAAACCCCCGTGGATAAGGAATTACCATGTAGAGTTTCACCTAGAAGATATTTGGAATAGGTAATCACCTAATTAAAAGAGAAATATCACCCTGTGCCTATGAATGAATCTAATGTGAACAATAACGATAAATTTGTTGTGAAGAATTTCCTTGGGGGAAAGAAACAACAGAGTTCAGATTTAAATTTTAGGAATAAAAAGGCTGGTTGTTTGATTTCTAGAAAACTAAGAAATTGAAAGAGTAATCATCTGAGATTGACCAATGTTCATATAGGGAGATAAACTATTTCTTAGTTCATGAAGACCCAGAAAATCAATGTCCCAGGAAAGAGGTTGTTACCCAGGTTGAAAAGTATGAATTCGTGTCTAATTTACCCATGTGTCTCAAGGGAAAAGAAGATTTTCAGGTATTGGTCACGAAATGGAACAAGCCACAAGAAAAAATGAAGTACCCATTGTTGATTGTATTATGTGTCGGTCCACCATTGCCCCAGTGCACTGTGACAACTGCCTAGACTGGATAGAGCGTTATTATAGAGATATTTCGATCTTACAGGCTTGGCTACTCGGAATGCCCTATTGGAATGGGATAAATTTGACTTGAAGGAACACACAGAGAGGGAAAACAAAAGATCCAAGAAGTCCGGGAATATCATAATAAAAAACACAACCAGTTTCAAAGCCATTATAAATTCCGAACTGTCAGATCCTACTTTTGCTAATTTCTAATTGTAAAATGATTTTGTTTTCATTTTATTCCATTCTGTTATAAAAGATAAAATAGGGAGATTTAATTTTATTTCATTTTCTAATAATAAGAGTATCTACAAAATCTATGATTATGTAGCCAGTCTCTTTTGAATAATAATTAGTATTGTTATCTGAATATCAAATCAATTTTTCTATCTACAGGAAATGGATCATTATGATGATGATTGCATGGAGCAAACACCTTGAATCATATGCTCAATTATTCAATAGTTTCTGCCTCTTTATGTTTATAAAACTTTGTTTTATTTTTGACAAACCAACTCATGCATGAGTGGTTTTTAGTTTCACTATTTTTGTAATATTATTTGATTTTTGTGGATTTAACTCTATCTTGTATGATAAGAGCATTTGAATCCTGAACTAGTTTAAATACTGGCCACTCTTAGTAGTGAAAACATCTTTGTTTTGGACACATTATGGACATATGACTTTCAAGACTGAAATGGAAATGTTTTTCACTTCTTGTCTTTAGACCAGCGTGGTGCTTACCTGTTATGTTTTTCCTTTATCTTATGAAATGTTAATGCGTTTATATAGCTTTAGTCTTATCATCATATGATTTCATATTTTTGTTTCAACACTTTAATTCTATCCATAATTTACTGTCCTATATTACATCTCTGATCAATATTTCATTTAAATATTGTGGATTTATACTGGATATTGGATGATGTATTACATGAATGCTTTGTATTAAGTTTATTTTATTATAAGTGTTCATCATTATAAAATCACCAGATCTGTATATTTATTTGGTTACTGTTATATTCTTGTTCCAAAACACCTTTGAGTTTGTTCTGGGAATGTTGGCACCATTCTATTACAAGTTTTTCTCATAAGAACGACAACTAGGAGCTTGAATTGCACAGAGACATAAACTCATTTTAATTCATTAATTACAGGTCAGTTTACTCGCATTTTCTTTAGTTCGATTATTTATCAATGAAATAGGAACAATTTGAATTAGCTTTGACTATTATTTTTTCTTATTTCAATTGTGTTTTATTAGTATTCTTTAGTTATTTAGATAGTAAATAGAAAACATAAAATGTATGCTCTTTCTTTATCTACTTCTTAAGCATGTTCAAAACATCTATTTCGCAAGATATCTCGTAAACCTTGCAAATTTTATATACCCTGTTCATAATCACATCCACATGTTCATGCTTATGTTTTAACACTTGTAAATTATTAAATTTATGTTCATAGTATCATAGTTTTTTTTAGAATAGTTTCATTTCTTTTGTTATTTTTAGGATTTTAGTTGGCCAACGGAGCCATTAAACCTGTTAGGTCATTTCACTCCAAATGGCTTGGGTTATTTAGACAACCCCAGTTCGGATTTGACCTTCCAGTTGATAGTGTGTCACTTACCCCTGTCAACAAATGGCGCTAGAAGGAGGGCTTGAATTTAATTGATGGAACGTGGAGGTCTCAAGACTCCTCCCCCACACACTTTCACTTCTGTCGTAATGCGTAGTTGCTCAGGAAATAACGTTACACTTGAAACAAACAACTATCTCAAACAATAACCCTGATATTCCCTTTGAACCAGTGACACCAGTCCCACAAGGGGTTGACGTCCAAGAAATTGTTTGTTAGTCACTCATAAGAACGCATAGTGCCTTAGCCTGTATTAGACAACCTGGCAGGATAGTTAATCAACCTCTTGACTTCACGGATATCCAACAACAACTTCAAGGAACTGGTTTGCCTGAAAACCCTTTAGGTAGTAATACTACCATTCCTACTGAAACATCTATCCTTGGAGCCGGAGGGTATGGTATTCCACCTTCCCCACCTAGTTCATCTCCATCCTCTTCGGGAGGAGAGTCTTTAGATAAAGGTAGTTCTTCATCAGAACCATCACATCCTTTGACACCACCAACTCC
Source organism: Picea glauca (assembly GCA_000966675.3). Lineage (NCBI taxonomy): Eukaryota > Viridiplantae > Streptophyta > Pinopsida > Pinales > Pinaceae > Picea > Picea glauca. The sequence continues at coordinate 331,883 of JZKD02S1813594.1, forward strand.
CATGGAAAACCAAAATAGTCATTCCAGACCTTGGCTTGATCAAGATGTCGTGGCTGTACCCGGAACCCAACACCCATTACCTAAACATCCAAAACAATGACTGCCTAAATTTGATCCATATTCAAAGCAATCCGTTGAAGATCACATCAAAAATTTATGTTGGCTATTAGACTCTGGAGTGTTGAAAATGAGGATGTAGTAAGCAGATTATTTCCTTACACTTTTGAGGGAAATGCCTCCACATGGTATTTCACTCAACAACCCCAAACCATTGTCTCTTGGGACAAGTTTGAAACTTGTTTTTTGGAAAAATTCAGAGATGATAAATCTCTAAAAGTCTTGGTTATGGAACTCTCCAGCTTAAAAATGAATCCTAAGGAAAAAGTGAAGGAATTTAACCAAAGATTTATGATGTTAAAGAAAAAAATTCCTGCAAATTCAATGCCCATTGAAAGTTTAATTGTTGCATATTATGCCAAAGCCTTGCACAATAACATAGCCATATGGGTCAAAAGGTCTAAAAAGAACACTTTATTGGAAGACTTTGAGGAGGCAAGTCAAATTGAGAAATATATATTGAGCTTAAAAGATAATCTTAATAATGAAGCTGAAACAACTTCGTCCACTAAGAAGAAAGTAGAAATTCTCATTAGGCCTCCTTAAACTAAAAATCAACAAGAAACTTTAGCCTTAGAGAGCTTGCAGAAAGCTTTCCAAAAATTGTCCAATCAGGTCGTCGACTTGAAAAGATCAATTGAGGAGGCATGCAAAAGAAAAGGAAGTTTTAAACCTCCTTTCAGAAATCCTTTTCCTCCTAACCGACCAAACCCGACCACAGAAGGTCTAAATTTCGAAAGTTTACAGTATGCTTTACAAACCATTTTAGAAGCACATGATAATTTTTCTTATGTTCCTCCTGAAAATTCTGACGACGCGGTTGAGGAAGAGGTACCACAAGAGGAGGATTCATATCCTCCTATTTTTGGTCACTTATTGGACAATATCTTCCAAGCAAATTTTAAAACTGTCCACCCCTACAACACAAGAAGAAAAACTCAAAAGAAACCCCCTTCTGAAGTAAGTAAAAATGTTCTTCTGAAACAATCAAAGAAAACTGAAATTAAACAAAGATTGGAAGCCCCAGTTTTAGAATACAATTTAATTGAAGATCTGAAAAAATTAAGGGCTAATATTTATGTTTTTTAGCCGCTGAAATTTCCCCTTATTTTGCAGAAAATGCTTCAAAGCATCGCTAAAAACAGTAAAAAGAATGATCCCAGCAGCAAGAAATCAGCAGAAATTGATTCAAATGCAGCTAAAAATGTCCCAACTAAGAAGACATCTGAACCTCCAGACAAAAGGGACTTAGCAGAAAAACCTGTAGCAAATTTAGATAGAACTGTTTTAGGGACAACAACAAAAAATCAACATAATTCTATTGTTAACACTCGGAAAAATGTCCTGCCTTTTTTGTTAACCTTAGAAATTTTTAATAGGAATGTACATAATTGTATGGCCGATTCCAGTGCATCATCAAACATGATGCCTCTATTTGTATGGCAAAAAATTAATGTAGAAGTTAAACCTTCTGATCTCAAAATCATTTAGCTAGATCGAACAAACGTTAAAGTAATTGGTGAGCTTAAGAATGTGTTGATTAGACTATCATCCAATCCTAAAGTTCATAAAATAATTAATATTATAGTTGTTGATATCCCTGATGTTTATGGCCTATTTTTAAGTAGCGATTGGTTAGAATAGTTGCACGGTTACTTTGTCACAAATTGGTCTCACTTGTGGCTGCCTGAAAATGGACAGCCCAAAAAAATCAGGATAAAGATAGAACGTTATATTAAGCATACTGTAACGGATTTGAATGATACAAATGAACCTTTTCTTACATCTACAGATCCATTTGAAACACAAGGAATAAATACCTTCTTTGGTAATTTCATGACCGAAATTTCTGTTATCACTGATCCTGGGCAACAATCTGAAGTTATAACCTATACTCAGACACCAACTTTGCCAAGTGTGCCAAGTACTGCAGATGACACACAGATCTGGTACTTATTTTTTATAGATCCAAATCCAAAGAAGGAGCATGTGCTGGCTGTGTATTCATCGATCCTGTAGGTAATAAAAATTTTATTGCTTGCTGGTTAGAGTTCGAATGTACTAATAACACGGTCGAGTACGAAGCACTTCTACAAGATCTTAGGAAAGCATTGGATATGGATGTGCAAAACTTGGTAGTATTCGGTGATTTAGAAATCGTGGTTAAGAAGGTAAGAAACACCATGCATTGTTTATCACCACATCTGAAAAGCTACCAAACTAACGTATGGAGTTTGATGCATAAGTTTTCAGCATTTAACATAAATTTTGTTCCTAGATTGAGTAATTCAGAAGATGATTTATTGGCCAATGTTGCTTCTAAGCTATTTCCTGCTAAAGGTCTTTCTCCTAATGCATTTTCAATCAAATTGTTGTTTCGGTCGTCGATCCCGAATAACATCACAAATTGGAGAGTATTCGATGATGACCAGCAGATCATAAATTTTTTTCATATGGAAGATACCTTCCAAGGTGCATTCATTGATGAAGGCACTCATGAGGAAAACCTTCAAAACTTCACGGTAATATCTGATCATCAATCTCCTGAATCGACATCCGATCTAGTAAACTTTATCCACATATCTGTTGTGAGGCTAGAGAAATTTTATGACTTGCATGATAAATTTAGAGGGACAATCAATTGTAAAAATAACAGTGCCTCTTTGATTTATGAAACGGTTAATTTAGGAACAAGAGATAATTCTCAAAATATTAATCTGGGAAAAGGATTTTCCGAGCAAGAAAGATCCTCTTTTATAAAGTTATTTAAAGAATTTAAAGACATTTTTTCTTGGATGTATGATGACTTGAAAACATTTGACCCTAACATCATACAACATGTAATCTCTATGAAACCCATACTCAGCCTTTTCAACAAAAATTGAGGAAGATTCATCCTAAATTGGAACCTGCTGTTAAAAAAGAACTAAACAAATTACTATCTGCAAAGATAATTTTCCCAGTTAGGCACACAAAATGTGTGTCTAATTTAGTCCTTGTAAGAAAGAAAAGTGGGGAAATTCGACTCTGTGTTGATTTTTGGAACTTAAACCGAGCATCTGATAAAGACAACTACCCTGTTCCTCCAATGGAACAAATTCTACAACATGTGTCTAGTTCCGAAAGACTATCTCTTCTAGATGGTTTTTCGGGATACAACCAGGTCCTCATGTGTCCCTCAGACCAGCTTAAAACCACCTTTCGCACCCCATGGGGCACTTACGCCTACAAAAAAATGCCTTTTGGACTAATAAACGTCGATGCCACTTTCCAGAGAGAAATGAATATTGCTTTCCATGGCCTCATTAACCAGTCAATCATGGTCTATCTTGATGATGTCACTATCTTCTCTAAAAACAAGAAAGATCACCTATCTCACCTTAGGGCGGTCCTAGAATGATGTCACAAGTTCGACATATCTCTCAACCCTAAGAAATCGGTCTTTGCAGTAGAGCAAGGAAAACTGCTTGGGTTAATAATGTATAAGGATGGAATTATTATTGACCCCGAAAGAACCCAACCTATTGCTAAACTTCCCCCTCCTTCTTCCAAAAAATCCATGCAGTCCTTTTTGGGCAAGATTAATTTCGTCAGAAGGTTTGTCCCGAGATTCTCAGAAATGGTTAGACCATTACAAAATTTAATTAAAAAGGATGTTTTGTATCATTGGGGATCACAAGAATGGCAGGCTTTCGATTCAATTAGAAAAGAAATAATAGAATCCCCTTCCTTGATGAGTCCCAGTTTTTCTCAAGACTTCACTCTTTACACCTTTACTTATGATCGATCTTATGTTGTCGTGCTTACATGGGAAAACGTTGAAATCAATGAGATACCCATTGCCTTCATGAGCTCAACTTTTAAAGGAGAAGAGTTAAATTACTGAAAAGTAGATCAACAAGCATATGTTGTTTTCAAAGCAGTGAAACACTTCCGTTTGTACCTATTGAAGTCCAGAACCAAGGTTATTGTTCCTTACCCAACTGTAAGAAACCTGTTAGTTCAAAAAGAACTGGGTGAGAAAATGATGCAGGAGCATCAATCCACCTCAGCAAACGTGTCAGCACACAAACACGCAATGGAGGATGGGAGAAGCATTAAACCTCCCATATTTTCTTTTTAAATTTATCCTATACATATTTTTATGCTGTAAGATTGTAAATGATAGACCATACCTATGTACAGGTAGTGGTTGAATTGAATTAAAGGGTTGCTTGTAGCAGGCTCGTAGCAGGCCCAGGCCGTAGCCAGGCCTGGGTAAACATTTATATAAACCGTCAATGTAATTGATGAGGGTAGGTGAGAGAGGACGAGCTCGCAGAGCCCCTCTTTTGTATTGGGATCTTGTTTCAGATTTCATTAGGAAGGAAGGGGAGGATAGGAAGCCATAGAGGGAAGATAGGAACAAAGGAGAGAGATCTGGGTAGAGAGGTCTCGGGAGAGAGAGATAAGACTTGTTACAGTCGATCCTTTGTAAATAATCTATATAGACACACAAAGATTAATAGAAAATCAATTTTTCCTACATATTGTTGTTCGTGTGTTTATGTTTCATGAATGAATGTTGTAGATGTATGATAGATTTCATTTACAGTAGGAAGATGGATTTATCTATCTTTGATTGAGTTGTGTAATATTAGTATGGGTTCTTTAGGCTGTGCAAGGAGTGCACAACAGAACATTGGAAGTTATGTAGCCAGTGCAAGGAGTGTGAATATGAACTCTATGGAGTCAGAAAAGAACGTGCCAGGAGGGCACACTAGAGGGACCACAAAATCAACAGGAGCCTCAGAGCTACTGAATACTCTGCAGAGAAGACTATGCAGAGAAGCCACAGAAATATAGAATTACTGAGGATTTTGTAGAGCTCTACCAGGTGGGCATCAAGCGAGTGCAAAGAGTGCATAGGAAGAAATCTTTATCGAGTTCATAGAGAACCAGAGTTACTGAGAACTCTGTAGAGCTCTTCCAGGTGGGTATTGAACTCTATGGAGTCAGAAAAGAACATGCTAGGAGGGCACACCAGAGGGACCAAAAACTCAAGAGGAGCCTTAGAGCTACTGAATACTTTGCAGGGAAGACAATGCAGAGAAGACATAGAAAGACATAATTACTGAGGATTTTGTAGATCTCTTCCAAGTCGGCATCGAGCGAGTGCAAGGAGTGCAAAGGAAAAACTCTTTATCGAGTTCATAGAGAACCTGAGTTACTGAGAACTCTATAGAGCTCTACCAGGTGGGTATTGAGCCGGTGCAAATGTACACAGGAGGAACTCTATGCTAAGTTCGGAAGAAACCAGAGTTACTGAATACTCTATTAGAAGAAGCTTTGCAAGGAGTGCATCGAGAAGAAGAACGCCAGGAGGGTGTGAAGCATTTATTTTCAAGAAATACTTGGAACTGAGTTATTCAAAATCCTTCCAAAGGAATAAGCTCAGAAGAGATAATGTTTTTCAGAAGCATAAGTGAGACCAAGAATTGGGTGCACAGAAGGATCGAAGGTCGAGAACTTCGAACATTTGAAAATCTTCAAAGTTTGGAAGCAACGAAGGTTCCAGAGGAAGAACGATCGAGATTGGAGGAGCGTAAAGATGAGGATAGATGATTGTCAGATCTGCAGAAATAGAGAGAACCTTAATGCTTCATGCACAAAAGAGGATTTCGGCATTTCGATGTTTGGAGGAACAGGGGTAAAACTCTTTCAAACTCGCGATACGAGAAATCCCGACAACAACTCAGACCGTCAGATATCCAAGAGGACACGCGTCATCCAGACGGAAGAATAAAAGGAGGGACGCATGGCATTCGAGCAACATTTTGTTGAATCGCAAATCAGAGGAGTCAAAGGGCGGAGTTTTTAGAACTCCTGAATTGCGAAATTGCGATTCAATCACAATCGTAGACCGTGGGAGGATCTGGACCATCTAATTAGAGTCTAGACAGGCGAGAACGTGCACAGGAGGAGATCATATCTGGACCGTTGGATCTGAGTGTGTGGATCAACGACCATTGGATCAGAAGAAAGGTGCACAAGACAAGTTCTAAAATGATCGGAACCGTCCATCGTCAGGATGACAGGTGGCATCAGATCAGGAGTTTTCATGGGACCGGACACTGGGATATTTGTGAAGAGCAGAGGAGAAAAATAGTGAAGGGAGGAGCCGTGAAATCATTCTGGACCGTTGGATCTAGAAGGACATGTGGCAGATATCCACACACAAACACCGAGAATTGGATACCAGGATATTAGAGGTGAAGACAAGAGAAATCTCACGAAAGGAGAATTCATGAAATCATCAAGACCGTCCATCGGGAAGGACGTGTGCTAAGCAGGCAACATTTCGTTGACTCGCTGCTAAAGGAAGTCAACAGACAGAGTTTTAAGAACTCACGAGTCACAAAATCATGACGTGATCTAAGCCATCATATCAAGAGGAGCATGAGCCGTTGATTTGGGAGACTCTGAAATTTCATCATTTCATCTACTGCGGGTTCGAGGGAGAGAACCATCCCAAAAATCCTGAAGTCGCAAAGTTTCGAATTCGCGAAGGAGGAACGTGGACTGTCAATCTAGTGAAGAGTTTCGACATTCGGGAGTTTAAAGGACAAGGGGGCGATTTATTCAAATCGTTGATACACAAATTTTCAATTAAGATCTGAGCCATTATATCACAAGGGATAGTGACCGTTGATTTGGATGAGTGGACTTCAGAAGTTTGGAGGTCAGGTATTTGAAGGGTAAGCGTTGGGGTTGAGCTTCAACCTCATGACATGTGAAGTCCCAAAACACTTGGAGGAGTATCCCCAGGTCATAGTTAAGGGTCACATGGACAAAAGCTAAAGGAGGAGCTAAAGACCTATTAGCCCTTTTGGGTATCGGGGATTGAAGGAGCTGAGAAAATCAATGTTAGGAGTCCCGATATAGCGAAATGCAATGCACCCAAAGGATTGGCCCTAGGTCATGGGAAAGCAGGACAGGGGCACATGGAGAGAATCCAAGGGAGGAGCTAGATCTCATTAAGCCCTATTTCGGGTTTCGAGACTTGAAGGAGTCAGGGGACTCAATAGCAGGATTAGCAAAATCATGAATTTCGATGCGCCTATTGTGTAGGCTTGTGGTCACAGGGTTGTGGTCACATGGAGAAATATAGGGGAGGAGCTAGTAAGTGCTAGATCCCTCTTAGGAAATTGAATATTGGGGTATCAAGAGAGTCAGGGGTGGCTCGTAGACAGAACACCCGAGGTCCCGAAAGGTGAAGCGCCTTATGTTAAGGTGCGCGGTCACGGGTAGTGGTCGCGTGGAGGTGAATCTCATGCTTGGTTCTTAGTTGCATAGGGCGAGTTTCGAAAAGGACCTGTGGATTTTATTCAAGGTTCCAGCAAGGAATTGAAGGGAAAAATGGCTCGAGAATAGGAACGATCTAAAGACCAGGAGGTCGCATAACACTAAAGGGGAAGGGGGGGCTGCATTAGGTGGTATCAGAGCTTAGGATTTGTCTGTGTCATAGGAAAAGGTAAGGAGATGAAGGATATAGTATGATACCATTAAGTGGTATCAGAGCCACTTTCTATCTATAGACATCAGGCAGAGGGAGACAAAATAAGTAAGGAGAATACTCTGATACACACCATCAGGTGGTATCAGAGCACATAATTGATTTATGTAGGCAATGGAGGTAACCAGAAGACCGAACCTTTCTTACAGACAACAGATAAGGGAGAAATTCTGGTAACATCAAGTGGTATCAGAAAACAAAGACTCATCTGTATGTGGCAGGTGAGGAAATCAGAGCATGGGTATTTTGTAAGAAGGTTGTTGCATGGACACAATAGAAAATATTTAAACAACCAGGTGAGTTGTAAGAGAAGATGGAGATACTCTCAGGTGGAGAGTAATCCATAGGTTTGCCAAGAGGGCAGGTAGAAGGGGGAAATGGATACTAAAGGCCATGGACGTGGTCGAAGAGAAAGCTGAAAGAATAAATGAAATCTAGAGATGGCTCTGGAGCTAAATGAGGTAAGACCAAGAATGGATAAACTCGCATTTGAAATGAAGCAAATTGCAGAAGCACATTGGGTATACGAATGGCCCATGAAGAAGAGAATGAAATGGCCAGTACAGGAATTGTTGGATAGAGGATAGTGAAAGTTGATGAGAAGGTGGCTGAGGCATACTGAAAACCTCAGTGACACAAAGGAGGAACTTATTAACATCTGTGAGCCAGAAGTTGGGAGAAATATCAGCAACGAGGAGGAGGAGAGGTCATATGAGGATCTCAAAAAATGTCAGGTGGGTGGAAATAGACTTTCAAGTTTCCAGGTGGGAAATGGAAAGAAGCTAGATGGAGGTCTCATATACTACCAAGGGAGCATTTTTGAAAGTTCAGATTGCCAAGTGGGCAATGAGATGGGACCAGTTAGTCTCATAGACTTCCATATGGGTAGCAAAAAATTCCCAAATTTCCAGGTGGGCAGGGGGAAAGCGATGAGACTGTTTGACAGTCTCGCGGGCTCAGAAGTGAGTTCATGTCAACAAGGAGCATTGATAGGAGAATATTCATTGGGATCTGTAGACCATATGAATGAGGATGATGACAAGTTAAAAACTTTCACCATCTAGGAGGAGAATTAGAAGAGCATTATGGTTATTGGGGGGATAAAGATATTCCTACCAAATAACCAAGGAGAGACAAGTGCACATGATAAGAGTGCAGTAGGAGAAGAAGGACATCTAGCGGTGACTGTTATGATGAAGGACAAGATATCAAAATATTCTCAAGGAGAAGAAGATGAGAATTCAGAAGAATGGCCCAAAATTTTCAGACAGGAAGCTGAAAAGGGGATGACTGTAGCATTGGATCCTGTAGAAGAAGAGGAAACAAATAGCATGGACTTTGTTGATCTTTATGAAGAATTGGAAGCCCTAGAGAGAAGGGTAATGGTGCAAATATTGCACATCCGACAAGTCAAGTTGGAAGCAGATGGAGGATCATACCAGCCCCAGGAGTAGCTGGAAGAAGTTGGAATTGAGCCAACACATGGAGGGATGACAGAAGTTAATCTATCAGAAGAAATGATTAAGCAACAAGTAAGTCAAGCAAATACTGTATAACTGAAATCTGCAGCAAAGTGGCAACTCAATTCCATAAGGGGATATAAGGAAAGCATGAGAGATCGGGTAGATATTCCCACTGAGAAGAAAGAAGTGCAGCAGAGAGGAATGCATAAGAAGAGCCAACCACTGGAGAAGCTGGATGAGGTGATAGAGGAAATCAAGGAGATGATTTTAAGGTCAGCAGAAGTGATTAGCAAAGGGAAGTTGAATGAAAGAGAGCCTGCCATAGCAGTAGGGAAGAAATTACAGAAGCAATAGCAACAACATAGCTGGAGAGAAGCAAGAGGACAAATCCAGAAGAGAGGTTGGTATCCAAGTGGATTTCAATACGGGAGAAGGGGAGCTCATGTCTTGCCTAGCAAGGGAGTATGATGCAGGAGCATCACTCCACCTCGATAAACGTGCCAGCATGCAAATACGCAATGGAGGAAGGGAGAAGCATTAAACCTCCCATATTTTCTTTTTAAATTTATTCTATACGGATTTTTATGCTGTAAGATTGTAAATGATATACGATACCTATGTACACATAGTGGTTGAATTGAATTAAAGGGTTTCTTGTAGCAGGCCCGTAGTGGGTCTAGGTTGTAGCCAGGCCTGGGTAAACATTTATGTAAACCTTCAATGTAATTGACGAGGGTAGGTGAGAGAGGACGAGCTCGCAGAGCCCCTCTTATGTATTGGGATCTTGTTTCAGATTTCATTAGGAAGGTATGGGAGGATAGGAAGCCAGAGAGGGTAGATAGAAATAAAGGAGAGAGATCTGGGTAGAGAGGTCTCAGGAGAGAGAGCTGAGACTTGTTACAGTCCATCCTTTGTAAATAATCTGTATAGATACACAGAGATTAATAGAAAATCAGTTTTTCCTGCATATTGTTGTTCGTGTGTTTATGTTTCATGAATGAATGTTGTAGATGTATGATATATTTCATTTACAGTAGGAAGATATATTTCTCTATCTTTGATTGAGTTGTGTAATATCAGTTTAGTTTCTTTAGGCTGTGCAAGGAGTGCACAACAAAACATTGGAAGTTATGTATCCAGCGTAAGGAGTTCGCATCTAAACTCTGTGGAGTCATAAAAGAATGTGCCAGGAGGGAACACCAGAGGGAACACAAACTCAAGAGGAGCCTCAAAGTTACTCAATACTCTAGAGGGAAGACTGTGCAGATAAGACATAGAAAGAGAGAATTACTGAGGATTCTATAGAGCTCTGCCAGGTGGGCATCGAGAGAGTGCAAGGAGTGCACAGGAAGAACTCTTTATCAAGTTCATAGAGAACCAGATTTACTGAGAAATTTGTATATCTCTTCCAGGTGGGTATTAAGCTGGTGCAAATGTACACAGGAGAAACTCTGTGCTAAGTTTGGAAGAAACCAGATTTATTGACTACTATGTTGGAATAAGCTCTGCAAAGAGTGCATCAATCAGAAGAACGCCAGGAGGGTGTGAAGCATTTCTTTTCAAGAAATATTTTGAACTGAGTTATTTGAAATCCTTCCAAAGGAATAAGATCATAAGAGATCACATTTTTCAGAAGCATAAGCAAGACCAAGATTTGGGTACACAGAAGGATCGAAATTTGATACCTTCAAACATTTGAAAATCTTCAAAGTCTGGAAGCAGCAAAAGTTCCAGAGGAAGAACAATCGAGATTGGAGGAGCGAAGAGATGAGGACAGACAACCATCAGATCTATAGAAGTAGCGTGAACCTTAATGCTTCATGGACAAAAGAGGATTTCAGCATTTCGACATTCAGAGGAAGAAGGGTAAAACTCTTTCGAACTCGCGATAAGAGAAATCCCAACAAGAAATCAGACCGTCAGATATCTAGGAGGACACGCGTCATCCGGACGGAATAATCAAAGGAGGGACACATGGCAGTCGAGCATCATTTTTCTAACTCGCTATCAACATACCTATAGACAGAAGGAAACATGTGCATGTTTGTCATTGATGGCGAAGATAAGCACGATCAATAGTGCAACGATAATGGCATGGCAATGGAAAGATCAACAGTGAAGAGCAACAGTGATCATTGGATCCCATTCATAATTCTTGATGACCATCATATCTGAATTCAGATAGGAGGAGCATGCAGTAGAAGAGAACAAATCTCAGGCGTTAGATCTAAGCCCGAAGACCAACCGTCGTTGGATCCAGAAGAAGGGGCATGATCTTTACGTGCAAGATGAATTGGGCTTACAAAAGGACATGGCCATATGCAAGATGAATTGGGCTTAAAGGAGGACCGTCCATCTTCAAGAAGGACATGTGGCGAGCGACTAGAATTTCGTTGACTTTCACATTGTAGGAGTCAACGAAGCATGGTGTGGGAACTCGTGATATGCGATATCCAAAAATGATATGGGTCGTCAGATAGAGGATTGATCTAAACCCTTGGATCAAGGTTCGCAGATCGTTGGTTGCAGACTACACGTTGAAAGAGGTCATATTTTTGTTGACTGGAAAGTCAAAGGAAGGAGGAGCTCTATCCTTTGAAATTGAAAAACGCGAAACCATGATTTAATCTGAGTTGTTGATCAAGGGAGATCATGGACCATTGATCTGGCTGCATTTTGGAGTTTCGCAGATCAGGAAATCCAAAGGAAGGAGCTAGTCTAGCTAATCTCCATTTTGGAGATCACGACTTGGGAGATTCAAGATGCCTCATCACAAGATTCCCAAAGTCGCAAGTCGGAAAGTGCTTTTTGGATAAGCGCTTGGTTACCACCGATGGTCATGAGAAGGGAAGGAGCTAGTAGATAAGATCCATTTCAGAGATCACGACATGGAGAGTCGAGATGTCTCATCACAAGAATTAAAAAACATGAAATTGCAAAATCAATTTCTTCTTAGCATTCGGGCATAACCAGTGGGCATATGGGATAAAAGCAAGATCCTACAGATTTAATCCAACGGTGTTGGTTATTTGAGAATCTGATCGAAGGGATACTGTTGATATTCACGATTAATTGTTTAGTTACGATTCAATTGGAAGAAATTAATCATGGATATTGGATGGTTGGCGATTCAATTGCTGACGCATTTTTTCCCTAGGATATTCAAGGTGTAACTGAGGTGGTTGGAGTGCATAAATAAGATATGCAGTGACTGTGTGGTGTTGGTGGTTCTGAGTGAAAAATGAATTGAACTGTAAAAAGGGTAAAAATTACAGTATGCATAGCATGAGATCAAACTCAGAGATGAGTAATTGATGTTGATCAGAACAATTTGAAGCAGAGAAGAATTGCAGAACAGATAGAAGCAAAGAAGAATTGCAGAACAGAGTAGAAGTGGTAAGAATTGAAACTCCTGTATTGTTGGTTATTCATTCATCTATATATAATCAGGGAGGTAGTGTGGTGCTAGGGAGGAATGTTGTCCTCTGTTATTCAAGTTGGTGCTTGAATACTGGAAGTTGAATCTTTCATCTAGTTGTGACTAGAAAACAGGGTGGAAGGGTGGTGCTAGGGAAAACAGAGAGTTTTATGTATGCAAGTTGGTGCTTATATAAGTCCAGTTGGTGCTAGAACACTCAGGGAGTTGATGCTTTCTTATAGTGGGTGCTAGAGATATAAGAGGTTTGGTGCTCTCACCAAGTTGGAGCTTGTAAAACAGAGGTAGTAGCCTCACATTGAGTTGGTGCTCAAAGATAGATGATGTACATAACTTAAAAGATTGTCTATCATTCGAAGAAGAAGAGGGTTTCTCCCTTTATGGGTTTCCTCATGAAAATATGTCTGTGTGTATATCTTATGTGTGACTGATGTTCATTATTTATGTTGTTTGTATCTTGTATAATATTAATGGTCACCTAGAAGAGATTAAAAATCATGAATAAGTCATAAATTGTTTAATCACAATAACAAGTGATTCACCCCCCCCCACTCAGTTGTCTTAGTAATTTCAACAATTGGTATCAGAGCGGATTTCTTTTATTTATAGGTAGATCTGTAAGCTTAAACATGACAATTCATGAAGGGACTTCATCCACTAAGCCTCCTATGTTTGATGGAACAAATTTTGCCTTCTGGAAGGCTAGAATGAGAACATACTTAATGGCCTTAGGTGCTGACGTTTGGGATGTAGTAGAGACTAGATTTACAAAGATTGTTGTGCTAGCTTCCAAGGATAATAAGTTAGAGTTTATCTTTAATGCTAAGGGAATAAATTCTATCTTGAATGGACTTGCTAAAGCTGAGTTTGTAAAGGTGATGCATCTTGAAACTGCCAAAGCAATGTGGGATAAGCTTAGTAGCAGTTATGAAGGAAATGAGAAAGTAAAAGATTCAAAACTTCAAACATATAGAATGAAATTTGAACAAATAAAGATGAATGAAGATGAAACAATTAGCAATTATTTTTTAAGAGTTGAATAACTTGTGAATTCCATGAAGGGTCTTGGTGAGAAGATTGAAGAATCATTTTTAGTTCAGAATATTTTAAGATCTTTGCTTGATAAATTTAATTCGAAAGTCTCTACAATAGAAGAACTAAATGATCTTAAAACTGTGTCCATTGATCAACTCCTAGGAACTCTAACTAAATATGAAATGAGAATTATCAAAGATAAATCAATTACTAGAGAAGCATCTTTTAAAGCAAACAAGAATACTGATTCAGAACTAGATGATATTGAGGCAAAATTTGTGAGAAGGTTAAAGAAAGGATCAAGAAAATACCAAGGCAAGCTACCCTTCACATGATTTAACTATGGTAAAATAGGTCACTTTGCATCTAATTTTCCTCACAAGGAAAAAGACCAAAGGGACCAGAACTTTGATGATGAAAAGAAATACAAATTTAAGAAATATAGTAAAAAGAAAAGTTTGTGTGCAAACAATGATGACTCCTCAGAAGACATAGATCGTGATTCATCCCGTGAGGACAAAGTGAATGATTTTATGCTTATGTATATGGGATATATTGATGATAAACACACAGGAGGTGACATGGATGATGAAGAAGATGTGGTGGATATGGAAGGTGAATTAATCATTGCTTTGGAAGAAATTAACAGACTCAGATGTAAGAAGAAAAAACAAAAATAGTTGCTAATGTAGTTTAAAATGAATGGTAAAAAACCTAATGAAGACTTAGAATTACTAAAAGTGGAGTTAGAAGAGGCAAAGAAAATAGAGGACATTCTGAAACAACAGTTATTAGAAAAGAAAGCGAGATGTGAAGCCTTAGAAGAAGAGATAGTAAAAACCAGAAAAGAGATGGAGAAGTTTAAGGAATTGTATCACCAAAATCTGTCAAGTATTAAAGCATCGGAAGGATTAACCTCCATTCTAAATCAGCAAAGGAATCCAAAGTTGAAATATGGCTTGGGATATGAAGAAGGATCAAGTAGTGATCATCCAAGCAATACAAAACCCATCAAGTTTCAAATCTACAATCATTGAAAACAACCACTCTGCAGAAACAAAGAAAGAAAATCAGCCATCAAGAAGGAAAGAAAGAAAAAGTATTAGAACCGAATCTGTAGATCAGAGAAATTGTCAGCATGGAATAAATCGACCCGCTCAAAGAAGAAAGTCTTTTTCCAGGTACAAAGGATTTTTCTATGGATATTGTTTTTTTTGTTCTAACTTTGGTCACAAAGCTATAACTTGTTCTTTAAGATTTAGATATGAGGAATCAAGTTACTCAAGGAATAATCAACAAAGATTGAGACATCCAAGCAACAAACAACCACATATTATAGATTTCATTATGATATGTTATTCAATGAACCAGAATGTTACGTCTACCATAACTATGGACATAAAGCTGCAGATTGTCGCTTAAGGAATTGTAAGACAGATTTGAATCCCACTGCTAAAAATTTCAAGGTTTGGAATAAGAAATAAGATGACAAGTGTAGACTAGTGTTATCAGCCCAAAGACAAAAGAAACCCTAGTATATTGACAGTGGATGTTCCAAACATATGACTAGAGACAAAAGTAATCTTCTAACTCTAAGTGAAAGCAAATCAAGGAATGTAACTTTTGGAAATGATGCACCAGGAAAAATAAAAGGTAAAGGAATAGTAAGTCTGAGAAATGGCAAAGGAAAATCTCAATATGTGTTGTTTGTAGATGGTCTGAAACATAATCTACTAAGTGTCAGTCAAGTTTGTGATAGAGGATGTGAAGTTGTTTTTACTTCTAAAGATTATAAAATAAAGTCTGTGAATTCAGAACAGTTGGTTGCAAAAGGGATAAGAACAAAAAACAATGCCTATGTGTTAAAAGAAGAAAAAGAAGAATTCCACTTAAGCAAGTATGATGAAAGTTGGCTATGGCATAGGAGACTTGGACATCTAAATTTTGATCATATAATCAAGCTTAGAAACAATGGGGTGGTAAAATATCTTTCAAAGATATCAAATCCATATGATTTTGTTTGTAAACCTTTCCAAATAGGAAAGCTTACTTGGACACAGTTCAAATCTAAAAAAATTTCTTCAACAAAAAAACCACTCCAGTTAGTACATATCAATTTATGTGGACCATCAAGAAAAGAAGGTATAGGAAAAGAAAACTATTTTATGTTGATTATTGATGATTATTCTAGACTAACGTGGGTTGCCTTTTTGAAGGAAAAATATGAAGCATTTGAAAAAAATTGAAAGTGTTTAAGGCTTTGACTTAGAATCAAACAGGAAAAAGATTGAAGGCAGTAAGGTCTGATAGAGGAGGAGAGTTTAGTTCATGGAACTTCAAAGAGTTATGTGATAAACATGGAATCGGACGAGAATACACTATTCCAAGAACTCCATAACAAAATGGAGTAGTTGAGAGGAAGAATAGATCAATTTAGCAGATGGCAAGATCAATGATGAATGAAAGGAATATTTCTCAGACATATTGGGTGGAAGCAATCCATACAACTATTCATATTCTTAACAAATCTCATCTCAGGCCACACAGTGACAAGACTCCTTATGAACTGGTTTGGAAGACCTGCTTCAATCAAGCATTTTAAAGTCTTTGGGAGTAAATTTTATATCAAGAATATGATGAAAATATTGGAAAATATGATGACAGGGCTGATGAAGGTATCTTATTAGGTTATGCTACAAACAATAAAGGGTATAGATGCTACAATAAGAGGCTGCATAAATTGGTTGATTGTACCAATATAAAAGTTGATGAAGAAATCTCGGTCAAAAATGTAAGAAGTGTTGAACTAAGCACAAAAGATATAGTTGAAGATGAAGATGAAAAGGTCCAAGGATCAGAAAGGGAAGAATCTGAATCATATGAATATATGAATACTCAAGCTGACACAAATCAACAAAAAGAAAAAAACCCACCTCTCATAATTGTTAGAAAGAATCATCCTGAAAATCAGATAATTGGAGATATAAATAAATGAGTTCAGACAAGAAGGAAATTCGTTAAAGACAAAGAACAATCTCAGATTGCTTTTCTATCTATGATTGAACCCAAAATTTTTTATGAATCTAGCAACCATGATGATTGGATTAGAGCTATGAATGAAGAGATTTATTAGATTGAAAAGAACAATACTTGGGAGCTTGTTCTGAGACCTGAAGATAAGAATGTAATAGGTTCCAAATGGGTGTTCAATAATAAAATGAATGAAAAAGGACAAGTTGTTAGAAATAAAGAAAGATTGGTCTGTAAAGGGTATGCACAAGTTGAAGGTTAGGATTTTTATGAAACCTTTGCACTAGTGGCAAGATTGGAATCCATCAGAATGTTTCTTGCATATTCATGTCATAAGAACTTTAAAGTGTATCAGATGGATGTTAAGTCAACATTTCTTAATGGGGATCTAGAGGAAGAAGTATATATGGAGCAACCTGAAGGATTCTCATTGGCAGATAATCCTAATTATGTCTGCAAGATGAAGAAGGCTTTATATGGACTGAAATAAGCACCACGAGCTTGGTACTATAGACTGGACAAATTTTTACAAGATAAAGGGTTCAAGAAAGGTACTGTTGACAACAATCTCTACATTAAGTTTGAAGGTGATAATTTATTAGTTTTTTTGGTCTATGTAGATGATATTATTATTGGTTGTACCAATGAATCCTCTATCTAGTGGTTTGCTAACTCTATGCAAACAGAGTTTGAGATGTCCATGATAGGAGAACTTTCATACTTTCTTGGTTTACAAGTAAATCAAAGTTCTGTAGGAATACTTATCTCTCTTGAAAAATATTTGAAAGAGATGTTGAAGAAATTTCAGATGGAATATTCTTCTCCTATTAGTACACCTATGGTGGTTGGTTGCAATATCAATAAAGATGATATTTCACCTGATGTTGATCAAAGGACATATCGATCAATGATAGGCAGTCTTCTATACATCACAACATCTCGTCTAGATATAATACAATTTGTTTGAATGGTAGGTCGTTATTAGTATGCTCCTAAACAAATTCATTTAGTAGCTGTAACCAGGATATTCAAGTACTTGAAGGGCACAATGACTTATGGTCTGTGGTATCCTAGAAATCAAAACTTTCAGTTAACTGCTTATTCAGATGTTGATTGGGAAAACTGTGTGGATGAGAGAAAGAGCACCAATGGAGGAGCATTCTTCCTGGGTAACTCGTTAGTAGCATCTCTTAGTAAGAAACAAGGATCCATCTCCTTATCAACTACAGAGACAGAATACATTGTTGTTGCTACTTGCTGCACACAAATTCTATGGATGATACAAACTCTTGAAAATTTGAAGGTAACTTATACTAATCCCATTCCACTTCACTGTGATAACACCAGTGCCATCAATCTCTCTAATAATCCTGTACTTAATTCAAATTCAAAGCATATACCAATAAAATATCATTTTCTCAAAGAACAGGTTACAAACAGAATTTTCCAGGTGAATTATATTCCTTCCACATAACAGATAGTTGATATCTTTACTAAACCATTAGCAACAACACCTTTGGATATCTTCGTCAGAAGTTGGGGGTTATATCTTATTTTTTCTAATATGTTCACCTTGTCAGGGGTAGTATGTGATTGTCACATATCTGATACCTTCGAGATGTATTGCAATAGTTCAGGGGGAGCGTGTTTCTTCTTTGACGTTGATGTCAAAGGGGGAAAAAAAGTATGGTAAGCAATGTGGTAAGGATGCTACAACGGTATGTTTGGTTGCATGTTCAACAGGCAGAGTAGCAGTCCAGGCAAAGAGTGCAGAGTGCGGTTCTTTAGGTTCAAGGTTGTCATTAATGCCAAAGGGGGATATTGTTGGCATACTTACAGACAGAAGGAAATGTGTGCATGTTTGTCATTGATGGTGAAGATCAACACAATCAGCAGTGCAACGATAATGGCATGGCAATGGAAATATCAACAGTGAAAATAAACAATGATCATTGGATCCCATTCAGAATTCTCGATGACCGTCAGATCTGAATTCAAATAGAAGGAGTGCGTAGTAGAAGAGAACATATATCAGGCGTCAGATTTGAGCCCGAAGAACGACCTTCATTGGATCCAAAAGAAGGAGCATGATCTTTACATACAATATGAAGCAGGCTTACAAAGTCCCGAAAGCAGGAGGATCGTCCATCTTCAAGAAGGACATGTGGCGAGCGACTAGAATTTTGTTGACTTGCACATTGGAGGAGTCAACGGAGCATGGTGTGGGAACTCGCGATATGCGATATCCTGAAATGATCTGTGCCATCGAATCGATAATTGATATGAACCCTTGGATCGAGGGTCATGGACCATTGGATGCAGACTACACATGGTGAGATGTCAACTTTTCACTGACTGGAAAGTCAAAGGAAGGAGGAGCTCTATTCTTTGAAATCGTGAAACGTGAAACCACGATTAAATCTAAGTTGTTGATAAAGGGAGAGCATGGACCGTTGATCTGGCTCCATTTTAGAGTTTTGAAGATCTGAAAATCCAAAGGAAGGAGCTATTCCAACTAATCTCCATTTTGGAGATCACGACTTGGGAGAGTCGAGATGCCTCATCACAGGAGTCACGAAGTGCTTTTTGGATAAGAAATTGGTCACCCCCGATGGTCACAAGAAGGGAAGGAGCTAGCAGCTAAGATCCATTTCGGAGATTGTGACATGGAGATTCGAGATGCCTCATCACAGGAGTCATGAAGTGCTTTTTGGATAAGCACTTGGTCACCACCGATGGTCACAAGAAGGGAAGGAGCTAGCAGCTAAGATCCATTTCGGAGATCATGACATGGAGATTCGAGATGTCTCATCACAAGAATTCCAAAACAAAAAATTGCAAAATCAATTTATGTTTAGCATTTGATCACAACCAGTGGGCATATGGGATAAAAGAGAGACCCTACGGATTTAATCCAATGGTGATGGTTATTTTAGAATCTGATTGAAGGGATATTGTTTATCTTCATGATTAATTGTTTAGTTAGGATTTAGTTAGAAGAACTGAATCATGGTTCTTGGACGGTTGGTGATTCAGTTGTTGAGGCGTTTTTTCCCTAGGAGATTCAAGGTGTAACTGAAGTGTCTGGAGTGCATAAATAAGATACGCAGTGACTCTATGGTGTTGGTGGTACTGAGTGAAAAATGAATTGAACTGTAAGAAGGGTAATACTTACAGTATGCATAGCATGATATCAAACTCACAGATGAGTAACTGATGTTGATCAGAAGAGTTTGAAGTAGAGAAGAATTGCAGAACAGATAGAAGAAGAGAAGAATTGCATAACAGAGTAGAAGTGGTAAGAATTGAAACACCTATATTGTTGGTTATTCATTCATCTATTTATAATCAGGGAGGTAGGGTGGTGCTAGGGAGGACTTTATTCCTCTATTATTCAAGTTGGTGCTTGAATACTGGAAGTTGAAGCTTTCATCTAGTTGTGATTAGAAAACAGGGTGGAAGGGTGGTGCTAGGGAAAACACAGAGTTTTTTGTATGCAAGTTGGTGCTTGTATAATTCCAGTTGGCGCTGGAACACTCAGGGACTTGATGCTTCCTTCTAGTGGGTGCTAGAGATATAATAGGGTTGGTTGCCTTCAACAATTTGGAGCTTGTAAAACAGAGGTAGTAGTCTCACATTGAGTTGGTGCTCAAAGATAGATGATGTACAAAACTTAAAAGACTGCCTATCATTCGAAGAAGAAGAGGTTTTCTCCCTTTATGGGCTTCCTCGTGAAAATATGTCTCTGTGTATATCTTATGTGTGAATGATGTTCATTATTTATGTTGTTCATATCTTGTATAATATTAATGGTCACTTGGAAGAGATTAAAAATCATGAATAAGTCATAAATTGTTTAAGCACAGTAACAACAGATTCACCCCCCCCTCTCATTTGTCTTAGTAATTTCAACACTCACGACTCAGAGGATTCAAAGGGAAGAGTTGTTAGAACTCCTGAATTGCGAAATTGTGATTCGATCGCAACCATAGATCATGGGAGGATCTGGACCTTCTAATCAGAGTCCAGACAGACGAGAACGTGCACAGGAGGAGGTCAGATCTGGACCGTTAGATCTGAGCATGTGGATCGACAATCATTGGATCTAGAAAAAGGTGCACAAGAGAAGTTTTGAAATGATAGGAACCGTCCATCATTAGGAGGACAGGTGGTAGCAGATCAGGGGTGTTCATGGGACTGTACACCGGGAGATTTAAGAAGAGCAGAGGAGAAAACTCGCGAAGGGAGGAGTCGCGAAATCGTTCTGGACTGTTGGATCCGGAAGGACACATGGAGGAGATCCACACACACACACTGGAGATCAGATACCGGGATATCAGAGGTGAAGACAAGAGCAAGCTTGAGAAAAGAGAATTCACAAAATCATCAAGATTGTCCATCAGGAAGGACGCGTGGCAAGAAGGCAGCATTTCGCTGACTCACTGCTGAAGGAATTCAATGGACAGAGTTTTAATAACTCGTGAGTCACAAAATCGCGATGCAATCTGAGCCGTTAGATCAAGAGTAGCATGATACTTTGATTTGGGAGACTTCAAAATTTTGGCACTTCGACATTTTGGGTACCGGGGGTTCTAAGGAGAGAACCATCCTCAAAATAACGAAGTCGTGAAGTTTCAAATTCGCTAAGGAGGAATGTAGACCGTTGGATCGAGGTACAACAAGAACGGTTGATCTAGCGAAGAAGAGTTTCACATTTTGGCATTCGGGAGTTTGAAGGACAAGGGATTGAGTTCTTCAAATCATCAATATGTAAATTTGCAATTAAGATCTGAGTCGTCAGATCACAAGGGATAGTGACCGTTGATTTGGGCGAGTCGACTTCGGAAGTTCGGAGGTTGGGTATTTGAAGGGTAAGCGATGGGGTTGAGCTTCAACCTCGCAACACGTGAAGTCCCGAAACACTCAAAGGAGTAGCCCCAGGTCATAGGTAAGGGTCACATGGACAGAAGCTAAAGGAGGAGCTAAAGACCCTTTATCCCTTTCGGGTATTGGGGATTGAAGGACCCGGGAAACTCAATGTCAGGAGTCTTGATATCGCGAAATGCGACGCGCCCAACGGATTGGCCCTAGGTCATGGGATAGGGTCACACAGAGGGAATCCAAGGGAGGAGCTAGAGCCCATTAAGCCCTATTTCAGGTTTCGGGACTTGAAGGAGTCAGGGGACTCAACAACAGGATTCACAAAGTTGCGGATTCCAACGTGCCTATTGTGTAGGCTTGTGGTCACAGGGTTGTGATCACGTGGAGAAAGATAGGAGAGGAGATAGTAAGTGCTAGATCCCATTCAGGAAATTAGAGATCCACGTTTCAAGAGATTCAGAGGTAGCTCGTAGACGGAACATCTGAGGTCTCGAAAGGTGAATAGACTTATGTTATGGTGTGTAGTCAATGGTAGTGTTAGTGTGGAGGTGAAGCTCGTGCTTGGTGCTTAGTTGCACAGGGCGAGTTTCAAAAAGGACCTGTGGATTTTATTCAAGGTTTCAGCAAGGAATCGAAGGGAAAAATGGCTCGAGAATAGGAACGATCCAGAGACAGGGAGGTCACAAAACCTTGAAGGGGAAGGGGGGGATGCATCAGAAAAGGGAAAATTGGATGACATCATTACAGGAATATGACCTTGAAATAACACCTGTACAAATCATTAGAGGTTAAGGCATATGTAAACTAGTGGCTGATTCAGTTGAAGAACAAGAAAGTCAATTAAACACCTGAACTGTCGATCAACATAATGAAAAACAGATCAGTTGTGGATAAGCTACTGCCAATTCTCGATATGAGAACATTAGATTCCATTTAACACATGGATATGCTCCACACAATCTTGATCCTAAAAATAGAAGAGCACTTAGGATTAAATCTGCATCTTTTCAGTTAATAAATGATATATTATTTTGAAAGAACTTCGATGGTGTTTTTCTACGTTGTTTAGAAAAGGAAGAGTCAGAAAAAGTGCTAGATGAACTTCATGTAGGTGAAGCAGGTGGTCACTTTGGTGGAGATGCCACTGCCCATTAAGTGCTGAGAGTTGGGTACTATTGGCCTACCTTGTTTAAATATGCCCATACATTTTCTCGTAAATGCATAATTTGCTAAAAGGCTACAAGACAAGTGAAAAAGGAAACATTTCCTTTATAGCCTATTACTGTGGATACACCTTTTCAGCAATGGGGCCTAGACATCATAGGACCAATTAATCCCTCTTCTTCATAGCAACACAAGTATATCCTTACAACAATATACTATTTTACAAGGAGGTCTGAAGCTGTACCTTTAAAAGTGGTAAACACAAGTCAGGTAGTATCTTTTCTGAACTATCATATCATCACTCGATTTGGCATTCCTGAATGTCTGGTTTTTTATAATGCCTCTTACTTTTCATCCCTTGATATGAACATTTTTTCTCTGGAAAAAGGGATTAAACTGAAGTATTCTGCAAGATACTACCCTCAAGGAAATGGCCTAGAAGAATCAACAAACAAAAATTTAATCAAGATTATTAAAAGGACAGTTTCAGGAAATCACAAAAACTAGCACAATGCACTCTGGGCTGATAGGGTAACACCAAAAGATTCTATTGGTGATTCTGCTTTCTTCCTCATCTACGAAGGAGAAGTTTTTCTCCCCCACATGTCTTACTTCCTTCTCTGCAATTGTCGTAGAAAGTTTAAGAAGAGGAGTGCCCTCCTCTAGAAAATCGAATAAATGCCTTATTAAAACTAGAGGAGGCGACAACACAGACAAAGAAAAAACTGGATCAGCACCAACAAATTTTAAAAATATGGTTTGATTCAAATTCATCATCGGATAGGAATTTCGATGTCAGAGATATGGTTCTCAAGTGGGATAAATCCCACGAGGGGAAGGGGGAACATACCAAGTTCCAAAAATTGTGGCTGGGACCATTTGTGATTTCTGAAAAATTGGGTCCCAGCTCTTTCCGTCTACATAATTTGGAGGGAAAACCAGACACTTTCCTAGTGAATGGTTAGGCCCTTAAGAGGTATTTCACCTGATGATTTATGTTCCACTCTTTTGTAAATATTTTTAATTTTCTTTCCTGTTTTTTATTTTGGTTCTTTTCATTTTGCTTGATTTTGATTTGTTTTCTAAATAATTATGTCTGAGTCACCATCTCATTTGTGGAAGGGAATCAAAATTTTCTCTCATTAGCAACATTTGATAACTTCCCAAGAACTTGAGCAGTAAGTGCTAAAACTCAGATCAACAGAAGTGACCTTTTATTCAAATCAGTGTTTCTGGCTTCTCATTGAAATTACAAGTAGATGCAATTGTCATTAATAAAATTCTAATGTTGTCCCTATTTTGAGAAAAAAAACTCAACTATACCTTCCTGTCCTCGAGATGGTTTCCTAATGAAAATCTAAGTGTCCAAAGTATTATGAATATCATAAAAAAGGAGACTATTTTTAATTGAATTTTTTTATGCCCAACTATGAGATTTTCAGTATCACCCTGCCCTCTTGAATATTATTAAGCTAAGCAAATTATAAACAAATTCTAGAGGGATGAAAGCACGGTAATGTGTGGGAAGTGTATGTAAACCCACCAGGATGCTTAACAGGTCTACTGGCAGCGGGTAAATGCATGCATGATACCAAGAAAACTTCGACGGGTTACTGAACAGCCCTGTCGATAGCGAAGCAATGTCGGGTTTAAGAAGATCCTCAAGTATGATTTTTCAATTTGATCAAAGTGAAAATATGTCCCATATCATAAATGGATGACTCTAGGATAGGATAGAGGTACTAGAGTGGGTCAAATGACATCCCTGTCGAGGCTATGGATGCCAGCTGGTAGCAGTGGCCCTGTCAACATTATTGAAGTCAACTGCATAAACATATCTACACTCATAATCTAAGTTAGATGTCAAATTACATTTTCTGAACAAAAATACATATGATACTAAACTGCGTTATTTCTGAGTTATGATCAGGATGCTTGACGTGTTGTTTACTATTTCTAAAAAAATCATTTCATCTTATTTACCCTAACATGAATTATCTGGTGATGCAGAGATAACTACTTCGCCCAATATGTTTCCATTGTTGATAGCTACCAATAATTTTTCACTCTTATCACAATCGAAGTTCCCACAAAAATATTATATCTTTGTGTAGTTGCCATCACCTTCCATTTGTAAATATTTATGTTTATGAGTTTACAGGTGATGATTTGGTTAAGCTTGTCTTATTGAGTTTTTTGCACTTTCGTTTGTTTTGTTTTAAATTCATGGTCGTAAGCATGAATTTAAATATAAAACTTGGTCTTGGTTACATATCTTTTACCTTAGAAATATCGTTTTAGAAGGCACCCATATATGGTTAAAACTCAAGTCTTTATGTATTATGGGTACCGTGACTTCATTGGTTCTATGGTTTATTGTTGATTTATTTATTCAAATGTTTTAATGCACAAAAACATTGGTTAATAGTTGATATAGTTTTCATGAGATAAATTGTCATATCAACATTCATATCAATTGGTACAAGCATGTTGTACCTATAATTTCAATTCACTTTGTTGGCCTGAATATTAATGAGGTCATTCATTATGCGAATTAGGGTTTTGTACTATGGAGGGTTTGGCACTCATCGTGGGAAATGGTTCGTAGTTTTATGAGCCCTCTGGTTTTGGTTTTCCCTAAATCTTATTTCCAAGTTATGACAGTCCCCAAAATTTTCATTTTTCGTGCCATTACAGTTCGCTTAGACCTCTATTTGTTGCTCATCCATTGCAAACCTAAACCTATCCCTTGTGATATCTGTTGTATATTTTTCACAGTCGAAATGGCACCCATGGTTCATATTGAGTCGAATGGATGCCAAGCTCTTCCATCCCACGATGATTCCATAGACGACCTGAAGGTTCATATAGGTGGGATGTGTTCCTCAAGAAGTTCGAAGGCTACAATCTCCAGGTTGCAGAGGATTTTGCACACACTTTCTACGGTTTTAGGGCCAAGGTCGGGGATGTACAGTTAGAAATAATAGAGGATTTCATAAGCAGGGCAACATGACTTCCATTGAAAGGTGAAAGTTGGTTTAAGAATGCTAATATAGAGGATGTCCCATGGAGTTTATTCATGGCTTCCTGCAAATCCGCTTGTTTGAGTTACATATTCCATTCTACCTGTAAATGGGCCTTTACAAAATGTATAAGCGCTATAAGCAACAGATCATAAATTCTCGGTCGAGTCTGTTTCATCACAGACTCATTAAGATATTGTTGGTTTCTCACTTGTCACAAATCGGTGATAATTGGGAGGGTTTTCTGATCCAAAATGGCTTCGCCCAGGTTGACGATACAGTCACCCCTCATTCAATTGTAAACCCTAGTTTGGACAGATCAGTGATCGAAATCCAGGTCTTCAATTCACTTGATGGCTCTGAATTCAATGAACCAACTTCTATTGTTGATCAAACCCCTGTGGATAAGGAATTACCATGTAGATTTTCACCTAGAAGATCTTTGGAATAGGTAATTACCAAATTAAAAGAGAAAGATCACCCTGTGCGTATGAACGAATCCAATGTGAACAATAATGATAAACTTGTTGTGAAGAATTTCCTTGGGGGAAAGAAACAACAGAGTTCGGATTTAAATTTTAGGAATAAAAAGGTTGGTCATTTGATTTCTAGAAAACTATGAAATCGAAAGAGTAATCATATGAGCTCAATCGATACGATCGATATTGATGATGAATGTTCAGATAAGGAGATAAATGATTTCTTGGCTCGTGAAGACCCAGGAAATCAATGTCCCAAGAAAGAGGTTGTTACCCAGGTTGAAAAGTATGACTTCGTGTCTAATTTACCCCCGTGTATTAAGGATAAATAAGGTTTTTCAGGTATTGGTCACAACCTGGAATGAGCCATAGGAAAAAATGAAGTACCCATTGTTGACTGTATTCCACATCGATCCACCATTGCCCTAGTGCATTGTGACAACTGCCTAGACTGGATAGAGCATTATTATAGAGATATTCCTCTCTTACAGGCTCAAGTGAAATGATTGGCTACTCGGAATGCCCTATTGGAATGAGAGAACTTTGACTTGAAGGCACACACAGAGAGGGAAAATAAAAGATCCAAGAAGTCTGGGAATATCATAATAAAAAACACAACCAGTTTCAAAGCCATTATAAATTCCAAACTATCAGATATTGCTTTTGCTAATTTCTAATGGTAAAATGATTTTGTTTTCATTTTTTTCCATTCTGTTATAAAAAATAAAATAGGGATATTTAATTTGATTTTGTTTGCTAATAATAAGACTAGCTACAAAATCTATGATTCTGTAGCCAGTCTCTTTTGAATAATAATTAGTATTGTTATATGAATATCAAATTAGTTTTTCTATCTATAGGAAATGGATGATTATGATGATGATTGCATGGAGAAAAAACCTTGAATCATACGCTCAATTATTCAATATTTTTTGCTTCTTCATGTTTATAAAACTTCGGTTTATTTTTGACAAACCAACTCATGCATGAGTGGTTTTTTGTTTCACTATTTTTGTAATATTGTCTGATTTTTGTGGGTTCAACTCTATCTTGTATGATAAGAGCATTTGAATCCTGAACTAGTTTAAATTCTGGTCACTCTTAGTAGTGAAAACATCTTTGTTTTGGACATGTTATGGACATATGACTTTCAAGACCGAAATGGAAAAGTTGTTCACTCCTTGGATTTAGACCAGCATAGCGCATACCCATTATGTTTTGTATTTATCATATGAAATGTTAATACGTTTATATAGATTTAGTCTTATGATCATATGATATTTCATATTTTTGTTTCAGCACTTTAATTTTGTCCATAATTTACTATCCTATACTACATCTGTTATCAATATTTCATTTAAATATCGTGGATTTATGTTGGATATTGGATGATGTATTACATGAATGCTTTGTATTAAGTTTCTTTTATTATAAGTGTTCATCATTATAAGATCACCAGATCTATATATTTATTTGTTAACTATTATATTCTTGTTCCAAAACACATTTGAGTTTGTTCTGGCAATGCTTACACCATTCTATTATAGGTTTTCCTCATAGGAAGGATAGCTAGGAGCTTGAATTGCGTAGAGACATAGACTCATTTTAATTGATTAATTACAGGCCAGTTTACTTGCATTTTCTTTAGTTCGATTATTTATCAATGAAATAGGAACAGTTTGAATTAGCTTTGACTGTTATCTGTTCTTATTTCAATTGTGTTTTATTAGTATTATTTAGTTCTTTAGATAGTAAACAGAAAACATAAAATGTATGTGCTTTCTTTATCTACTTCTTAAGCATGTTCAAAACATCTATTTCACAAGATATCTCGTAAACCTTGCAAATTGTATATACCCTGTTCATAATCACATGCACATGTTCACGCTTCTATTTTAACACTTGTAAATTATTAAATTTATGTTCATAGTATCATAGTTTTTTTTTAGATTAGTTTCCTTTCTTTTGTTATTTTTAGGACTTTAGTTGGCCAACGGAGCCATTAAACCCATCAGGTCATTTCAATCCAAATGGCTTGGGTTATTTAGACAACCCCAATCCGGATTTGACCTTCCAGTTGACATTGTGTCACTTACGCCCGTCAACACATTCATCTTGGTTCACTTATGTTAAATTGATGTGTTCCTCAATGGTTATGTTGCATTGCAACATTCATTGAGGGTTATGTCGCATTACAACATTCTTGAAGGGATATGTTGTTTTGCAACATTCCTCTTCAATTACTTGTGTCACATTGCAACATTTCGTAAGGGCTATATTGCAATGTTCATCAATGATTTTGTCACATTGTGACATTCTTCAAGGGTTATTTTGGATAATGATGTTTCTATATGGCTATGTCTCATTACAATGTTAATCTTGGTTGAATTATGTTGAATTTCTATGTTCTTAACGGTTATGCTCCAATCCAACATTCATAAAGGTTTATGTTGGATTGCAATACCCCTTAATGGTTATGTCGCATTGTGACATTCATCTTGGTTGATATATGTTGAATTTTTACACTCATCTTAGATAACTTATGTTGAACTGACATATGTTAATGTTCATCTTGGTTGAATTATGTTTAAATGACATATGTCAACCTTCATCTTGGTTTTCACATGTTGGATTGTGACGTTCATCTTGGTTGAATTATGTCACATTGGAATGCTCCTTAGGGGATTTGTTGAATTATAATGTTCATCAATGGTTTTGTCACATTAAGACACTTTAAGGGTTATGTTGGATTGTGATGTTCCTCAATGGCTATGTCTCATTGTGATGCTCATCTTTGTTATCTTATATTGAATTGCTACATTCTCAATGATTATGTTGCAATGTGACATTCATAATGGGTTATGTCATATTATTGTGCATCAAGGGTTATGTTGGATTATAATGCCCTTAATGGTTACGCTGCATTACTATGTTCATCAAGGGATATGTCACATTGTGATGTTCCTCTAGGGAGTTGTTAGATTTCCATGTTCCTCAATAGTTATGTCTCTTTGTGACATTCATTTCGGTTGATATGTGTCAGATTACTACGTTCATCTTGGTTGAGTTATGTCGAAATTGACATATATCGATATTCATCTTAAAAACTCATATGTCGAATTGTTATTTTTATCTTGGTTAACTTATGTCACATTACAATGTTCCTTTAGGGCTATAATGGATTGTAATTTTAATCAATCATTTTTTCACATTCTGACATTCTTCAAGGGTTATGTTGTATTGTGATGTTCCTCAATGGTTATGTCTCATTGTGACGTTCATCTTGGTTGACTTATTTCAAATTTCTTCGTTCTCAATGGTTATGTTGCAATGCGATATTCGTAATGGGTTATGTCATATTACTATGTTCATCAAGGGTTATGTTGGTTTGCAATGTCACTCAATGGTTATGTCACTTTGCAATGTTCAACTTAGTTGACATACATTAAATTTCTACATTCATCATGGTTGACTTATGTCGAATTGAAATATGTTGAAATGACACATGTTGACATTCATCTTGGTTGTCATCTATTGGATTGTGATGTCCATATTTGTTGACTTATGTTGCATTGCAATGTTCCTTAAGGGTTATGTTGGATTGCAATGCTCATAATTGGTTTTATCACATTGTGACATTCTTTAAGGGTTATGTTAGATTGCAATGTTCTCCAATGGTTGTCTCATTACGAAGTTCAACTTGGTTGACTTATGTCGACTTTCTATGTTCTCAATGGTTATCACAATGTGAGATTCATGATGGGTTATGTCATATTATTACATTCATGAAGAGTTATGTTGGATTGCCTCATCCCTCTATGGTCATGTCACATTTCGATGTTCGTCAAGGTATATGTCACCTTGTGGCATTCCCCTAGGGTGATGTTGGATTACCACGTTCCTCAATGGACCTTATGTCACTTTGCAACGTTAATCTTGATTGACATATGTCTAATTGCTACATTCCTCAAGGGTTATGTTGGATTGCAACATTTTTCAATGGTTATGTCACATCGTGACATTCTGGTTGACTTATGTCACATTGCAACATTCATCAAGGGTATGTTGTATTGTAAGGTTCATCAATGATTATGTCACATTGCAACGTTCCTCGATGGTTATTTTGAATTGTGACATTCGTCAATAGTTATGTTTGATTGTGATATTCAACTTGATTGAGTTATGTCAAATTCATACATTTCTTAATAGTTATATCGCATTGTCACATCAATGAACTTCAACAAATCCATAATAAACTATATTATAACTTTAACAAATAAATTACTTATACAATAATGATTATTTTATAATCAAATTAAAAGTCATAATAGTATCTCCAATACCTTTTATTTTCTAAACTTAAAATAAGAAATATAGTTGTTACTTTCTACCTAATTATATAATAATGTATTCTTTAATACCATAGTTCTTAAGACCAAAATGACCAAAACGAGTATGAAGAAAAAACATAACATATTATAATCACATTTAAATAAATAATAGCAGAATCTCAAATACTTTATTTTGAGAATTTAAAATAAAAATCATTAAATAAATATAATTATTTATTTATATTAATCATTTAATAATATAATGCAATCATTTAAAGAAGAATGATAATATTTTAAGTATTGTTTTGTAAATTAAAAAGAAAAAGAAATAAATAATTATTATTTTTTTACTAATTATTTAATAATATAATACAACAATTTGATAAGAAAAATTTTAAATTATCAAAAAAATAACCAAAAGGAAAAAACCACACTTATTATTTTCTGTTTTTTCCAAATATTATAAAAATGCATGAAAAAGTATCGTGGTCTTTTGTTTCTATTTGTATATTAAAAATATAAATTTATATCTATTATGTAACATCTCGTTCTGACGTACTGAGCGAATTTATTCTTTGAGGACGCTTGCTCGCAAGTGATCCGGATTACTATGATATTAAACATTGTCTTTGATTATGATGCGTCATGGGTAGATGACATGTTGTTTTACTACATTGACATAGACAGGTGCTATTGACTCGGTTTTTCTAAGTGTGCAAGGTTTTGGACCTTGAGGATGCAGAGGCATCGATGGAACCCCTTGGACTCTGGATTGAGTCAGGGAGTGTGTTATTTGGGTTTGATGGATTTACTATGATATTAGTACATTTGAGATGACGATATAATGTGGACATGTTCTGACATGATTTGTTGATGATGCAGGCTGACGATAGCTTGCCGACCAGACTCACGTATGGAGTAAAGGGGCCACACATGACTACCAGAGAGGTTGAGGGAGAGGTGTGGATAGTAGCCCTGCCACAGCCTACTAGCACTCCCATCGTGGCTCTAACTGTAGGTTAATGATTACCTAGTTCGAGGGGACCCACGATGCCGCGAGGGTAGACTGCGACAATCGCTCACGATGATTCTAAGGGGCATGCAATAAGGCAGGGGCCTTATTCCTTAGAAGCCCTTAGTCTCCCACAAGTTCACCTGGGGGAGTGTTGACTCCATGGGTTATTGATGTCTACTAATCAGTCAAGAGGTGAGTGGCACCCTTGGAGCACGTAGTGCATCCTGAAAGGTACGTCGCGAAATAGATAGACGAGGCGAGTGGCATCCTTGGAGCACCTAGTGTGTCCTGAAGGGCATGTCGCATTGATGATGATAGAGGGAGGAACCTAGATGGCCCTAAGACAGACAACACATTAAGAAATTTTAAAACAACTTCCCTAATTAAATGTTGCCCAGTTCAGAATCTAAGTTCTAAGTCTAAAACTTCTCTAGGGGTAAAATTTTGACTACCCTTAAGAAAATATACATATATAAATAAAATAATAAAATTTAAACTAAAAACCACTTTAGTAATAGTTTTGGTCTTCATAAATTTTTGGGGTAAAATTAAAAGAGTAAGAATTTAATTAAAATCAGTGGATATAAAATGTTAAGAAAAAATTAATTTATTTCAACTTTTGATGATTTAAAAAGGTACTAAATTAATAATAAAAGTAAAAAGAGGATAATTTACACAACTATCTTTTCTATCTCAAATAAAAAGGAAGGAAGGAAATGTAAAAATTAGGAAATTAGGGAAAGGAGGTAATCTAAAGAGGGAAAGAGGGGAACTCATGGTAAAAAGCGGGAAACCAACTTAGGAAAG
>JZKD02S1813594.1:377425-412519 GCA_000966675.3 Picea glauca
AATTAAAATAACATTACTAATATAAATTACAACTAATGGCCTAGAGACGACATAAATAAAATAGCATTACTAATCTAATATGCCCCAATTAAGGGGTAATGAGCCAATATTAGGGATTAACAAAGAAGGGATCAGCTTTTAGCATAACGTTACGCTGCCGGAATAGTGACTTGACTGATTTACTTGTGGGAGTTGGGATTTCCTATCTCGGAGAGGAGTGGTAGCTCGACCTTGCGAGGTGAGTTGGGATCTAGACGTACCATCTGGATAGTGTGTGGCCCCTTTGCAGCTCGGGGGGCTAAGGGGGAAGTAGAGTACCCCTAGAGTTCGCTGGGAGGTACCGGTGAGGTCTCGACGGTCAGCGAGCCGGAGCGGCACGGAGCGCGTAGACGTCATTCGAGGCAAGCGAAAAGGAAAAGGTATGCTCTTTCATTTGTAGAGTAGAATGCATTAAAACTTAGGCTAAGATTTGAAAATTTGATTGTAAATGGTTGGGATTATCTGTTTTCCTAGATGGTCTCAATGCCCATGTATTGTATGCTCTCACTGCTGTTATAACTCCTACTCCCTAGTTGACTCCGAGGTTAAATGTTTTTCGGGCCAGCTCAGCTATGCGCTTAACACGCCCCTTGTGACTTCACTCCGCAAATTTTATCTCACCTCTCTACTACAGATTTACTACCTTGTACTAGGAAATCATCACCGAAATGAAGTATAATGGTGAATATTTGTATTGTATTTGTTTCATTGAAGGGAAGCCATCCCTCTACCCAGCTCAATTTTTTTTTTTGACAGAATTTATATGTCTAAAATTCCTGAAATTTTATTTTCCTGAATAATTTCCTGAAATTTTGTGTCTGAAAACTCATAGGGTGAATGTTTATGGATGGATCAATTCCTATTTTTTTTGCATCTGAAATTCGACTGTTTTTATGTGTCTGAAATTCTAAGTCTGAATGTATGGGTCTGAATATTTTAGGATGAAGGTGAACCATAGAAGTAGTATTCCTTTACCACCTTAAACCGTCTAGGTACTAGGAACAGATGATTCTGTTGCCTTAAATGTTGCGAACAGTTGGTGTGCCAAACTGTTTCAACCTTAACATATTGGGAACCCAGTCTTCGCCACCGCACTGATAGATTTTTAAATTTATAAATTTTGGAGAACAGGGACACGTGTTTGAAGAAGCTTTTGCCCATGCCTCTATTTTACGTAGTCCCTTAGTGTAGCGCCATATAGATTAAATTTTGAACTTGTGAACAGATTTAATTAATCTTACTCTTGCAACCATCGCTCTAAATGGATGGTAACTCCATGATCATTTATGTTCATATTTTGGTTACACTCTTGCAGTCGTGCAGGGTTGGGATAACCACGTGTAAGATGGCCTGAGGCATTTTCTTGATAGAAGGGAAATCGTTTTGTGATTTTAAAAACTTCTTAAACAGTTTCATCAAAACCATGGAACCCACTCCAACTTTCTGCCTTCCAATGGATGCAAGTGATGAATAAGGCGCCCATAGGTGGGGCTTTGACGTGTAGACCTGGAACTGAACATATGTAATTCATTTTAAGCTTAAATCTTTACCATTTCAACTCTTATCGTCCACCTCGGCAACTATTTTAGAATCGTATACATACCCACCTCTGCAACTGATTTAAAAATCGCCCAAATTCGCCCCTGCCAGTTGTGTTAAAGTCGTAACCTTTTGCCCTACAAAAATCTGATTTAAGAAACATATTTAATTACCTTTGCAAGAGCATGCTATACTACTATGAATGGATTTCCTCTGACGCAGTCAGGGAAAAATTTCTGAGTTGATTCTTGGTTCTGACAATTGCCTTTTCGTAAGTTTTCCTTGATTTCTGGCATGCACTCACAACTTTAATTTTTTTTCTAGTTGTCGATTTTTAAGCTTTGACATCGTGGTTGGGCCACTAGCTTTTATTACTTTTGATACAGAAATGGGTATAGTAACATGTAATGTATTATTACGGTAATATAGCATTAGTGTATTATGTAAAGGTAACGACTTGTAATTGTTTTGAATTATGTAATAGTAATGATCATTACAATATAAACTAAAATGCAATGTTAGTGTTAGAAAACATAAAATGTAATTTTATGGTTATTTTATTTGCACTGTTATTGCAATTTACATGTAAAGATATGGTTATCTTATTGTACTGTTATTGAAATTTTGTTGTAATTAATATCATAAAATGGTATAGTAATGTGTAACTGTAATGCTACGGTAATGAAATTTTATTGTTATTTCATTGGCAAGGTTATGGTAATATAAAATGTAATGTTGATTTGTTTTATGGTAAAGTTATTGTAATTTTATTGTATTGATAACATACCAGAAATAATGTGATTGAT
This sequence comes from Picea glauca, assembly GCA_000966675.3. Classification (NCBI taxonomy): domain Eukaryota; kingdom Viridiplantae; phylum Streptophyta; class Pinopsida; order Pinales; family Pinaceae; genus Picea; species Picea glauca. The sequence continues at coordinate 379,810 of JZKD02S1813594.1, forward strand.
ACTTTATTTGCAAAGTTATTATAATATAAAAGGTGATGTGGTTATGGTAAGTTATTGAAATTTTATTGTATCAGTAACCTACAAGAAGTATTGTGATTGATATTTTATTTGCAAAGTTATTATAATATAAGAAGTAATGTGATTGATATTTTATTTGCAAAGTTATTATAATATAAAAGGTCATGTGGTTATGGTAAGTTATTGTATTGGTAACATACAAGAAGTAATGTGATTGATATTTTATTTGTAAAGTTATTATAATATAAGATGTGAGGTTGTTATGGTAATGTTATTGTAATTTTATGATATAGGTAATATATAAGATGTAATGAGATTGTTAATTTATTTGTAGAGTTATTGTAATAATAATGTAATGTTATTATTTTATGGTAATGTTGTTGAAATTTTGTTGAATTTGTTAACATATAAAATGTAATGTCATTGAACTAAGTACAATCAGTTGTTATGAGTTAGTAAATGGGGAATAGCAATTAATTGAATTTACATTATTTTTAAGGGGGGATTGGGCAACACGTCGATTAATGGAATTTAAATGGAGTAGTTGGTCTGTAATTAATGCCAATTGAGTCGTAGATAATGCCTTGTCTTAATAATGGTTGGTCGTTGTCGGAGTCCTTCTGACTTGCACCTTCATAGAGGATGTGGTTGTTCATTTAATTATTGTTGTACTTGGTTGTAATCATTTTAATGCTTGGTCTGCTTGTGTCAGGCGAGATGTAGACACCTCCATGTTCCTCAAAACAGTTGCCAGCCCTGAGACCTTAAATGGTTAAAATCGATGGGAACCTGGGTTTGAGCATTGCTTATGTGTCTTAGAGGTCCTAACCATTGCAGGGTAGGACGTACAGGTAGTCAGTCTTATTTATTGTCAGTGGATTGTCGTTCATTGCTTGCAGATGATTGATGTGCATCTTAGATTGTTATGTTGTTGTTGCAATTGCATGCGCCATGTTCGCCATCGTATGGCGACTCTGCGTCGAATGTAATTATTATCCTGTACACATGTGTGCACACACACACAAAAAAAAGCTCTTTTTTTTTGAGGGTGTCGTCGTAACAAGCAGGTTCGTTACATATATTTATATATATTTTATTAATATATATATATATATATATATATATATATATATATATATATATATATATATATATAATTTGAATAAAAAAGTGGATACATACAGATTCCCCTATCTGTGGAGGATGAGAAACTCCTCCTCCCTTTGTAGTTGATGCCGTTAGTTCTTAGAAATGTGTGATTTCTTCTTCAAAGAAGCTCTCAGAACTAGATGAGCTCCCCATAAGGATCTTAGTACATTACCCACTAATCTTGTCGAATAATCTATGACCAATATCGAGCTAAACACAAATTTGGGCATATGTCAAGTGACTCATTTAAATCCAATTTATATCTAATTTTATAAATTTATCTAATTTGAGCATATCTGTTTGAATACCAAAAACATAATGGCAAATTGAGGAGACAAACTCAAAATAACATTTTATAATATTTATGATGGTAGAATTGAATAATGGGAATCATGGAGTAGAAAATAAACCCTCTCTACCCTAGAATTAGGGTCACTCCTCAAACACTTTCTTATGATAGTTCATAAGATTTGGAAAAAAAACAATGAAGAAACCTTTAAAACATAAATATACATCACAATGTTTCATTCAAGTGGAGTTAGTTTATTGGTACAACTTAACTATAAAATGTCAATATTCATGAAATTGACAAATTAATACAACTTAACTATAAAAGATCAATATTCATGAAATTGACAAATTAATGCAAATAATAAAAAAGATCATAAAATTGACAAATTAATACAATAGATGAAAAAGGATGAGAGGAACTAAAAAACCCCTACTTCAATATTTTCTAAATTGAAATGTCCTCATTTTCTAAATTGAAATGTCCTCATGTTTCTCCACAATATAAAGACTAAGTGGATGAACTAAAATAGTTACTAAGAATTTAGTATTGACCATATCTTTGAAGATATAAGCACTAAGTGGATGGGATAAAGTAGCTACTAAGAGTTTACTATTAGCCATATCTTTGAAGGACTGGATCTTGAAGGAAGAGGGTGTACCTTTACCTTCCACACCTCCAAGAAGTCATAATAACAATGAGAGCATTGAATCTTTATATATTCCATGTTTATAAAGAAAACATTGATCATTTGGTATAGAGAAGATGTTGATAAACCCCGATGATTTTTAACAGTTGATGGAGGCAACAAAATAAAATGGTTGAACTTTTAAAGTTATAGTCTTCCCCTTGATATACCCAACGAAAAGTTGATATCTCCCCACATAGCCTATGCCATGGTCAAATCGATATGTTATGTCAACGTTAGTGTGAACAAAGGCAAATCATTCATCAAAATCAAGGTACTCTTCCCTAATCTTGGAGAACAAAAGGTTCTAATACCTTTGCCCAAAGTGTGACACACATGAAGACCTTAAAGTTCGACACCCATAAAGGGGTACACAACAAACTATAGTAGTTGGAACCTTTCTCGTTTGCCTTATAGTTACACGTCTCTTCTCCTTCACATTATTGGTGGTATAGTTCAGTTTCATAACCTTGCCTCCAAACTTGAAAATACAATTTATTTCCCTTCCACTATGGGAGAAGAATGTGTTGTTGTCGCATGCATGTAAACCGTCAATCTCAATGATGTAATCGTTTACCATGGAAATATCTCATGGATGACCGCGCCTTGATCCATTTGAATTATATATTTTGACATTGAGCACTATTTAATTCTTATTTATAATCTATGTGATTTGAACTATATGTTTTTACACAAATATTGAATTCTTATTTATATTATAAGATATGTAGTTGAAGAGTAGAACGAGAGTTAAATTAAAATGTATACGTAGGCTAAGATATTTATATATTCCCATGCATTGAGTGTTTATCTAAGTGTTAAATGTTTAAAGGATGATGTTTCTAATTGTGAGTTTCTTTCAAAGCATACCATTCTATACTAAAGGTCATTTCATTTTCCCTCCTTGCAAGTTGCCACTCAATGATGTTTCTAATTGTTAGTATCTTTCATAGCATGGCATACTATACTATTGGTCCCTTTTTCATCCTTGCTACCCAATGAAGAGAAAGCATGTAATTGGTAAAGAGGATTTATAAGTAGAAGCTCTTGCTTTTAGATTTATGAGTTACACCTAATAAGGAACAAAAAAGATTGTTGAGGTTTATATTTTTGATGTAATGATTTTAGATTTTTTTAAAAGAAAATAAATTCATATAAGGTACTTAAGTGAAAAATGGTGGTGGTGGTATTATGTCATCTTTTATGGAGCTCTTTTTGAAAGTCAATCGACCTCATACATAGACACCTGGTAACCACAAAAGACATGATGAGATTTGATTTCAAGTCTTTTATGAGCTTAGCATAAGAGAATTTATGAATTAAGTTAACTCTTGGGGTTATAAATTCATATTTATTAATTAATGATATTAATGATATTAAAAATGAATATAGTAGTATTTGATATTTAATGATAATAAAAATATATATACGAGTATATTTGACCATCTAATATTAGTAATAAGCTTTAATAATTATGTAATAATGATTGAATGAAGAGAAGCAAGTAACAATATTGAAAAATTAGGGGTGATAGATGTGGGGGATCATTCTTGATCCTAAAGGAAAAAACCAAGCATAGTTTTTTTGGGGTTTATGTCATGCCACTAGTAATGAAGTGGGATTTATCTAGCGATTTACAAAGGACTCAAATTGTGAATATAGAATTTAGTCATTAAAGTTGTAGTCATAAGGGAATCGACTCTCATCATTCAAGCATTATTCTATTGAGAGGATAGAACCATGAGGAGAGCCATTGACACAACTAAAAGATTCCATGGATATTCCTTTTCCAGAGAAAATGGACACTCCATGATGAGGTGAATCACATGTAAAATGAAAGGGTGGTTTTGGATCAAGGAGATTTGAGATTTTGAGACTGTAATGGGGCTACCATAGTGTTTTGACCTTTACCTTCGAGATGTCTTTAGTGGATGCGGAAATGACTCAAGAAAATAAGACACTACTACAATACAATGTTGTAGTGTCACTTTTAGCATTGCATCGCAGTGTAAACTTTTCTAGAAAACATGTAAGTTTGCACAACACAATAGGGTGTGTCATTTTTCATATCACATTTGCATCACTAGAGCATCATATTTTTACAACCTGTTCTATTAACAATGTCATATTAGTGATTAATTGTATGACACATATATTTATTTGTTGTTATATTTGTTTCATGTAGCATCGATTATTTAAAAAACAAAATTTACGGAAAATATTTGTGTTGAAATTGCATAAAAATGTGTTTTTTCATCAAATTAACATTTCATGCATCGAGTTGTGTTTAAAGTGCATCATTACAGTGGCATTTAACATCATGCTATGAAAAATTTTCATCTATTTTACATTCCTTTCATGCCTTTTTGTGTCTAATTTATATTGTGTTAACTTCATAAGTGTGTTGTAATAGCATCACAAGTGCAACATTTTAACATCATAATTCTGGCATAATTGTTGTTGAAGATTTAATTATTTTTATTAATTCAATTATTATTATTGACTATTTAATTATTTTTATTTATTTCATCATTATTCTTAATATAAATATTATGAATTATTTAATTATCATTATTAATTTAAACATCGATAGTGTTGATTTAATTATTAATAATTATTTGATTACTACTACTACTATTATTATTTTCTAATTATAATTCTACAATATTCAAATATTAATAAGATATATGTCTATTTTAGAGCATACTATTCATGAGGGAAAGAGAGTTATAACTATCTCCAAGATCCATTGACTCTCGATAGGGAGGACCAATTGCTCAAGATTTCTCTTTAATTTTGCATGGTGGGGTTTGCAACATAAAAGAGTAATTGATTGAATTTGATCTTCCCAAGAAAGATCCTCGGGTATATTAGAGGGGTAGTAGTTATGGGCACATACTCATCCTCACACCAATCATTTCCCTCAAGCTAACCTTATCCCTCTTTATAATCTTGACTCTCTAACTAATCACAACTCTCTGACTGAGCATGACCCTCATGCTAAGCATGGCCCTTGGAATGAGGGAGACCCTCTAAATGAGCATGGTCTAGTGTATATGACCCCTCATGACTTGTAGGTATAAATACATAAATATAAAGAAGAGAAAAAATTTATGTACATACACACTCACATATATACTTCCAATCCATTGTAATATGCAAGTAATTTTTAAGAAATTTTCCTTCCACATGTGGTGGGTGTGGTGGGAGTTGTACATTCACATACATAGTCATAGGAGAAATTTGTATGTTTGGATCATGATCGTTATGCCACAATTCATTATTTGATTACTAATGAGACAATCCATGCAAAGGTTCAAACCCAATCCCACATAGGGATGGATACACATTGTGATAGGATGACCCAATAGGATATGAATCTGAAAAAGGGACAAATACCAACTTACAAATCATGTGTGATTGATTGAATGAATGAATACATTTCAACATGCATGTTTGCACAATTATACGAGCAAAAATGTACATACCATGAACTTTGTATACTACACTAGACTCTATGGACGATTCTAACCATCTTCTATTATTGTTAGACGAGATTGTAGAACTAGGCGTTCCTCTATCACTAAACATACATCTTCCACTATTTTCAAATGAGGCTCTAGAACCAAATGTTCCTCTATCACTAGATGTCCATATTATGTTGTTGTTAAATAGGGATGTAGAACCAAGTATCCTACTACCACTAAACTTTCTACAATGCTTATTACTCGAATAATAAGGCAACAATATCTCTCAATATATAAATATAAAAAGAGAAAATTCTAAAACATCGCTAAAATTAATGTGATTTCACTTATGATATATAGTTCATATATATTTCTCAAAATGCCTTGAATTTTTCCAAATGATTGATTTTTTTGTTTATGGAGAAATACAAATTTACATTTTGTATTTCATCAATGTATAGAAAATAATATATTGGATACTATGTCATAATAATGGTTTAAAATTTTGACATAAACTCTTAATATGGTATATTTTGATGCTAAGTATGTTATATAATGTGTTTATCTAATTAATAGTTTAAAATTTTGACATAAACTCTTAATATGATATATCTTGATGCTAAGTATGTTATATAATGTGTTTATCTAATTTTATGTTGTAGTTTATTCATCTTTATATTTTTAAGATGCTTAGGATACTATGAGATAATATTTTAAATTTCTTACATAAATAACCAATATTCTATATTTTGCTGTTAATTATATTGTATACATTCGTTTATCTATTATTATGTTTTATTTCATTTGTTCTTAAATTCTAGTATATCTGATATTATGTTCAAATAAGTGGGATTTCATTTATCATATCTCTTTCAAAATGTCATCAATTTTGCCATAATGGATTTTTTATATTTTTGCAAAAATACATTTACAACTTATATTAAAAAATAATGGATTTTTTATATTTTTGCAAAAATACATTTACAACTTATATTAAAAATAATATGTTAAAAACTATGCAATAACAAGTGTTTAAAATTATGACATAAATACTCAATTTGCCATATATATTGTTTATCTATTCTTAAATTATAGTTTATTCAATCTTATGTTGTAATATATCTATTTATTTGTTCTCATATTCTAGTTTATTTATTTGTATATCCTAGTATATCTATTTTTATGTTCTAGTTTATCTATTCTTATGTTTATATCAGTGGGGTTTCACTAATAACACATAATCTTTATTATATTTTCATATTCTAGTTTATCTATTTGTATATTTTAGTATATCTATTTTTATGTTCTAGTTTATCTATTCTTATGTTTATATCAGTGGGGTTTCACTAATAGCATCGGATTTTGACATTACTTAAACATTTAAAATGTCGAATGAACATCATAAATAAATATACTATTTAAAATGTCAAATAAACATCATACATAACTATACTAAATGTTGATAAAAACCAATAAAGTATTGTCGAATGTGAGAAGTCAAACCAACATTATACATTAAAATGATTTTTCCATAAACTTCAACTTATAGACTCATATCTTCACCCTTGAATAGTGATGCTTTGTTGGTTACTTATTAATGATTCTACCGTCATTCCTCCACTTCATTTATATATATTTGAGCCCTTAATTTGATGCACAAAACTTTCACTCAAGAAACTCCTGTGCTACACATGAGTTTCCTTCATGTAACCCACGAACACAATTAAAATGGCACAAAAAATAATAAATGCACAAAATGCATGCTCCTGAGTAGAGATCACATAGGTTGTACCCTTATACAATATTGATCTCCATACCCAATGAATTAAAATACCTTCTCGTGGTGTAAATTGGAGTCTCGTGTTAGGAGAAGGTGAACTGACCAGTTAAAGCATCTATACATTGGAGAAGTTATTTGGATGATTTTCCTAGTTTTTTTAAATATTTCACACCATCAAGAATTCTTGGTTCTAATTGCATCCCTCAATTTTGAGTTGGGCCTAAAATCTCCTTGAGTTTTCCATTTAGAGTAAAACCAAGAATTGCATATGGAGTTAAAATTGATAACTGGTTCAAGCTAGAAGAATCCAAACTCTATTGACGAAGGTGTTGGCAATAATAATTAGGTATATTGTCTTATTGTTGTTTACAGTTGATTAATATATGAAGGTATCTCTTATCCCCCCATCATTGTGCAACATTATATCAAGTTTGTTTTGGTTTAATGGTTTGTGGTTGAATAATTATTTGATGTTAGTTGGAATCAAATTTGTATAAGTTTATTTTTAACTCTTTATGTGCTTATTGTGAATTGATGAAGATTTTTTTATATCTGTGTATAGATTCAGAGAATGGATTGGTGTTGAAAGAGTATTATTTGGATTGTTTATTGAAGAAAAAAGGATTGATCATTTGATTACAAGTATTTTCTTCTCTTTATCTCATTTATTTTTTATAAAGTAACTTTTGGATTCTAGAAAAGGAGTTATTATTGTTTGATTTCTCTATCACTGAGTTGAACCTAATCATAGAGTACTTGTTGTACAATAGAAATGTGAATCCATTGGGGAGAAATCTATGAGTTCTTCCTATAAGGGTTTCCTTCCTCTATTTGTAAACTTTTTGGTTGGGTATGGTTTCTATCTTTGTTAGATTTCCCATCTGTTGTTATGGAACAAAGATATAAATTTTTAATTTATTGCTTTCATTTTGCATCACCTGGTGATGTATTTGCATGTGATTGTACCAATTCATAGTAGAAAGTAGTCACACATTCTCTTTAGGAAATCCATGAGAAAAAACTCACAAATAATATACTTCTTGTCTTCTGATAACCAGTGAACACACCCTGTAGCAAGGAAATTTGTTTTAAGCTTGGAGTATGCACTTCCAATTTAGGATTTTTCTTCAAAATTGAAATCTTTAATTCTTGTTCATATATTTTGACATTGCTTACATGTTTATCATTGCATTTATTTGAAAAGAGTTCAAAAATTTTGAAAAAACATTTTACTCTTTTAGGAATTCTTTCTTAGTAGTGTTTTGAGGTTGCATTCCTAAATTGTTTTGGTTCTTAAGTCACATCATTGAAACTTGAAAAGAAAAAATTTGTGTTGCATTCATAGTTCATTTTGATCTCTTCTATTTATTTGTTCTCAAATATTTTTTCAATAATTGCAGTGTTTCTCTTGAAAGAAAAGCATAAATGTTTTATTACATTTGTCAATTTCTTTATATGTTTTATCATTCTTGAGTCAATACATATCATTAAAGTTTCATTCCATTTATCCCCTAACTAATAAAAGTCATTGAAAGAAACACTACTAACTAAAATGAACAAGACTTGATATTCTCTTGATATAAAATGTCAAACGTAGTAGGGATTTTAGGGACTTGGAGTAGGTTTGGAGGGTTAATTATCTCTGGCAATAAAAACTAAAACTAGGACCATTAAACATTGAAAAATCCATTACTAGAGAAAAGTACTTATCAGGAAAGAACACCTCACACCCCCATCAAGCATGAGTTCAAGTTGTGCAAGTGTAGGGATTACCCCCTCTCGCTTTCTTATTTTTCTATGCATGATAGGGAACATTGGTAGAATAACAAATTCCTTACGGTGACACCTAATCTTTAGAGTTTTGGGTATAGGATGAAGTCTTGTATTTCCTACCCATACGTAGACACTTGACCCGTGATTTTTCTTTCTATCTATTAATCATGAAGTGGTAACCTTAGTTTATTTTCCTAGGTTTTCACATAGGTGACTACAAGTGGAAAGTGCTTGAAATGCTTGATATAAATGCACAATGTTTTCCTTAGCTCCCCTGCAGAGAACCTTTCTTCATGTGGGTACTTATCCCTTGGGTGATTATCATGTGAGGGTTACCATAACCATCTCTCACAACTTTGTTGGTTGGACTTCGACCCTCATCATCCTTGGTTGACTTTTGTGAGTCCCTTGTTTAACACTTCATTGATTGGACTTAGGACTTAATCACCTTGGTTTGATCGTTGGAAGAGTGGTTTTATTATTGATTACCTTTTAGGCCTTTTTAGTATAATTGTTTTGGTGTGACACATACATAGACTTGGAATTGAATTCTCATTCTTTTCTTTCTATTGAAATCAAAGTTTCAAAAGGAGTTGATGAACTACCCCTTCAATCTTGGAGAATAAGGGGTATCTCTCATGAGGTCACATAGATTCTTATTATAAGGAATAGGTTTGAAATTCCTAACCACTCATTAGGTGATTCAGAAGACAAGATGCATAAAACTTGAAAACCCCTATAAGAAAACATGTGGAAGATGAGCCTACCTCTGAGGAATTATTAGTGGAAGGTTCTCTAAGAGATTTAGATGGTCAAATTATGGCAGTAAGAAGGGCCGACCCCCTATTGAGGAAGACCTTGGAACTATAGAAATTGAATGCATTCCTGATTCAAAATCGACTAATTTTAGCACCTAGTTGACTGACCTTCAAGGTCCACTTATCATACAGGCAGATGAATTTCCACCTAGAGATCCATCTATCCATAATTTTGTGTATCCTTGGTTTGGCATGGACAACACTAAGGACTCTTAAGGTGTTGGGGGCATGAATCCTCCTTGTCCTAACATTTTCACTAGGGGCATTAATACCCCCATGGTAACACCAACTATAAAAATCATTATTTCCATATATAATCCTTAGTGTGGTGGGAAAATATCTCTAGGAACACCACCTATTAATCCAATTATTCCACCTATATTTCCTAGTTTGGGATGCCATCATGGGTCATTAGTTCCCCATATATCAGATTTCTTTTGGGAGTGGAATCATTCCCATCTTCATACCTTCTATCAAGAGTGGGTTCATTCCTTCTCTTAGAATTCCTATTGGGAGCACCTTTGTTCCTAACATGGAATTTCCTTTTAGTTTAACTTTTATCCCAAATCCTGGATATCAAATTCCTTAAAGTTTCAACCCTAGGGGTGGATATGTCCCAGGGGGAAGTTGAGTGGAAATATAACACATGTTGGGATGCTAGGGTATTCCCACAACAAACCTCAGAGTGTTCCCACTACCCAATTACCTTTCTTAGCAACTTTGAATCTGTTTGATCTGTCAAGATTGACAACTAACCCAATGTAGCACAATCCAATGTGGCCTCCTATCCCAACCATGTTACCTTTGAATATTCAATAATTTGAGGTTAAGGCTAGAGAAAACCCATAAAATCACATCATGAATTTCCATCTATGGTGTTCGTTGAACTCACTGATGGATGATAGTATTCATCTATGGATTTTCCAGTGTACCTTGATAGGGGTTTATGCAAAGTGGTACATTGAGTTACCACGTTCTTTCCACAATAATTTGTCATATTTGGTAACTTTTTTATGTACTTTTAGTTGTATATCCATTACAAGAATGGGGAAGAGTTCCTAACATTGCATCTATAAAATACCTCCACCCACATTTATGATCATATACATGAGTGGAGCAAACGATGTTAGATAATTAGATTTGAAATCCTTGATATTTTTTTGGATAATTCATTTGCAAATCATTTGTTGTCAACTATTTCCAAATATGTTTCCCTCTAAGGTCTAGTGACTAAGGAAGAGGTTATTCTAAAAAAATTGTAATTGTACATGGCTTATTCCCGATATGATGTTGTATGATATTATACCCAATGCACCATGATGAGACACTAATCCCATGAAACCAATGTTAGGACCTCATGTGAATGATGTGATTGGTTCTATAAGAAATGTTACATCCTAGTAGGAGATGAATTAGATGGGGTAAGTTTTCCTATATTTTAATCCACTTTTAGTTGCTCAATAGACTTAGAGTTCCCGAGGTCATACCAAAGCCTCTTATGTCCATTTGGTCTAGACAAAAAATCTGAAGAGCAACTAGAAACCTATATGAGAGATGAAAGGGAAGAAAAAAAATCCTAACTCTGGATAGGGGAACACAACTAAAGTGACACCAATAATGATGTCGGGGTCAAGAAAGATAAAAACAAAGTGAATTCCCCTTGTAATATTTGTAAGAAATCTCACCTTACTCATTTTAAGTAATATCATGACGTTTTTTCTTAGTATTACAAGGAAATGTTAGGCATCGACCCTTGAAATATTGAGCATGAAATTAAGACCTACAAGAACAATAAAATTGTTTCACAAAATATGTGATGAATGAATCCAAGAAAAGAAGTTGTCATTAAGGGAAAAGTAGAAAAGCTAATGAAATATGGGTTTAACTACCCAATTTCCCTGACCAAATGGGTGTCTACCCCAAGTCCCATTAATAAGAAAATAGAGGACCCTCAAATTATTGAGCATGAAATTAAGACCTACGAGAACAATAAAATTGTTTCAAAAAATACATGATGAATGAATCCAAGAAAAGAAGTTGACATTAAGTAAAAAGTAGAAAATTTATTGAAATCTAGGTTTAACTAACCAATTCCCCTGATCAAATGGGTGTCTACCCCAGGTCTCGTTAATAATAAAATAGAGGACTATTCATATCTGTAGTGGTTTTCATTATCTAAAAAAATAATGTCCCAAATATAATAATTCAAAACCATTCATTGATCAAATTGTTGATGAATGTGTTGAAAATGAAACATTTTAATTCATGGATGGGATTTCCAACTATAACAAGATTCATATTCTAGAGGAAGATCAACATAATACTACCTTAATTTCTCCTTAGGGTATATTTTCTTACAAGAAAATTCCATTTGGTCTTAAAAATGTTGGAGTCATAGAAGCTTATTTGGATGATCTAGACACTTGGTCAAATAGAAGGGATGATCATATATCTTATCTTCATGAAATATTCAAAATATGTATGTACTACAAGATTTGATTGAATCCTCACAAGAACCTCTTATTGAATCTCTTTAGGGTATATTTTCTTACAAGAAAATTCCATTTGGTATTAAAAATGTTGGAGTCATAGAAGCCTATTTGGATGATCTAGACACTTGGTCAAATAGAAGGGATGATCATCTATCATATCTTCATGAAATATTCAAAATATATATCTACTACAAGATTTGATTGAATCCTCACAAGCACATCTTATGTGTCATGTCTGAATAATTACTTGATTTCTTCATTTCCAAGTATGACATAATGGTTGACTAGTTTAAGGTTGAGGGAATATCCCAATTGTATCCCATGTTCAACATTTTCTAGCTTCAAAATATCTATGGAAAAGAAAACTTTTTGTTATGGTACATTGCAAATTATTCCAAGATCATGAAAGGATTCATGCATATTTTAAAGAAAGGAGACTCGTTTATGTGGGATGATCAACTACAATGATCATTTGATGCTTTGAAAAAAGATCTAATGCCCACTCCACTACAAATTCTAGTTGACTACAACAATGACTTCCTATTATATCTTGTTGCATATGAATCAAATATTGGTATGGTTTTGGTTTAGGAGGATGAACCACATTACGAGCATGTATTTTAGTATATTAGCAAAGGGCATGCAAGAATTGAGTTATATTATTCCCATGCAGAGAATCTCACCCTAGCAATAGTTCATGCTATTTAGCTACTTCAACATTATATAGTTCTTCGACAAATGAAGAGTATTGTAGATACTAATACTATGTAGCACATATTGACTTGATGAATATTTAGGGGCAAGTATTCCAAATGGATTATAATATTATAGGAGATTGTTTTAGAAATCACATCCTCCACATTGAAGAAGTCCTTAGATTTTTTTGAGTTAATGTAAGAGTTACCTTGAGAATATGAAGACCCTTATGAGAATCAATCCTTTCTAGATGAAAATATGTTCTTTATTTCCTTTAGTGACCATTGGTATGGATACATTCTTGTATATATCTAGACTTAGACTAAGTTCCCTTCTCACCTATATAGAAATGAATGTCAGTGCATTCATCACCAAGCAAGGAATTACCTCATCATCAATGACACTTTGTATCATCAAGGGTTTGACCTAATCGTTTTTTGTATGTGTGACTCATGAGAAGGTTAAGAAGTTTCTAAATGATTGTCATAGTTGAGAATGTGGCAATATTAAGTACCTGGATATATTTTCAAATATACTTCAGAAATAACCCTTAATATCAACAAGAATACACCAAACCATTCACCAAAATACTCAACACAATAATGTAGGCAAAACCCTTGAGGTAGGGTAACACCATATATTAATACTTATGGAAGGATACAAATCCTCAAGCAATCCTTGCTTGTACAATAACAATATTCTTCACTATGCTTCAATGCATTACTTACACTTATTTATATAGCAGTCTCTATCTCCTAGGAACATTCTAGAAATCATTCTCACATTTATTATATCTAACTACCATAGTGGCCCTTATAATATATTGCACCTAGCCCACCTTAAATTGAATGGCTTTCACTAAGAATATATAACCGCATTCCCAATCGGTACCTCCCTAGGTACCCCATATTACCTCTCTAGGTATACTACATTTCATCCCCATTGACATGTTTTGTCCTCAAAACACAGGAAGAAACCATACAATATGACCGACTAAACAATGTAGCCAAATGGTTCCAAGTATGAGCATCCATCCATCCTAATGGAAGACGAAAATGATGTCCAAATCCTGCCTTGCCACCCCGATATTGATCCTTATTGTGGCTATGGTTCCATGGTATTGTTTCTCTATGTTGATATCTTCCTGTAGTGTTGGTAGTCCTCCATGCACCTTTTGATTGGTTTCCTTTTTGGGGCCATGCTGGCTCAAAAGTGTGTTGATTCTCATGCCTCTGCCTTGATGACTATTGTTTCTCTATATGGTGTGGATGGTGATATACATTGATTGTGGGAATCGATTATTTTTTCTTCAAATATACAATATAATGTGCCTTTGAGTCAATGATCTCCTCATGTTCATCCGGTAGCCTTGCTTCATCTCCCATTGTAAACTCCAAATTTTCCACTTATATTTCCATATCTATTATTCAATACCAGGGCCATCATCTTTTCTAATAAAATACATATTACTTGTAATAAATCTTCAACAAAAACTAAAGATTAAAAATAACTTACTGTGAAAATCACGTGGCTTTTTCTAGAAAAACCATGAAGAATGACCGAATTTAAAATGCTCATAAATTTACTTCCCAGGCTCCATTTCAACTGATTGTTTTTTGAAATTGGGTATTTTTCTGAGAGGAATTCAAATATCCAATTATTTTCAAAAAATTATAATGAAAAAGTTTCATAACTGAGCCTGAAGTGTGCCACCCCCTTTTTCCCCTTTTAAAAATCTGCAAAATGAACCCAAATTTTGTTCCCTTATTTGGCCAAGGAAAGTGATCTGATACCAATTGTTAAGTACCTTAATAGATATGAAAATATACTTTAGAAATAACCCTTAATCTCAACAAGAATACACCAAACCATTCACAAAAATACTCAACACAAGAATGTAGACAAAACCCTTGAGGTAGGGTAGTACCATATATTAATCCTTAGGGAAGGATAAAAATCCTCAAGCAATCCTTTCTTGTACAATAACAATATTCTTCACTATGCTTCAATACATTCCTTACACTTCTTTATATAACACTCTCTATCTCCTAGGAACCTTCTAGAAAGTTTTCTCACATTTATTATATCTAACCACCATAGTGGGGACTTATAATATAGTGGACCTAGTCCACCTTACATTGAATGGCTTCCACTAATAATATATAACCACATTCCCATTGGGTACCTCCCTAGATACCCAATATTACCTCCCTAGGTATACTACATTACCTTACATTGAATGGCTTACACTAATAATATATAACCACATTCCCATTGGGTACCTCCCTAGGTACCCCATATTACCTCCCTAGGTATACTTCATGATCTGTGTAGGTTGTTGATATCTTAGAAAATATTATGCACAAGATTGAAGTGGTTAAGAAATTTCATCATTGTCAAGTATTTATGAATAAAATCATGCTCACCCTACTCCTTTACACCCAATTATTACCATTGTCCCCTTCGCCAAATGGGGGGTTGATTTATGATGTGTATCTAGCTTCTGATGATGGACATAAGTACATTATTATGACCATTGACTACTTTTCCAAGTGGGTAGAAGTTATGCCTACTTTCATAAATGAAATTAAGACAACAACCTTGTAAATTCAATCATATTATTGCATGGTTCGATGCACCCAAAGAGATCACCTCTAATCACTGTATGCATTTCCAAAATAAGATGATGATGGAATTAGTAGTTGAGTTGGGGTTTCGATAGGAACATTCTTCTCTATACTATCCTTAGGAAAATGGGTCAGTAGAAGCTATAAAAAAGGTTTTGAAAACCATGTTCTAGAAGATAGTTGACAAAAACAAGTCCAATTGATATTTAATGTTATTTCTAGCTCTTTGGGTGTATCTAAGCTTAGTAAAAACTATTATGAGATTCATCCAATTCTATCTTGTGCATGGAGTGGGAGAGATCCTATTGATTGGATGTCAAATCCATTTGTTATGATTAGTCATTGATCTCTTTCCCAGTACCTCAATGGAGGAGGAAAACCTCATAAGCACCTTGATGAACATTAGGATGACGTAGTGACTGCAAGTGAGGTTCATAAGGAGAAAGTTAAAGCTCAACATGATAAAAGTGTCAATCCTTGAGTCTTATCAGAAGTAGAGTTAGTCTTGGTCTATGATTAGGATAAAAATAAGCCAATGTGAGGAAAATTTGAACACATGTGGTGTGGTTCTTACATTGTGAGGCATGTTTTACAAAAATTAGCTCATGCAATTTCATTTACAAAATTGGGCTATATAGTGTTTGATGATATGATGTGGATCTATTTTTATTGATACAAAATATAAATACAACAAGGACTTGTTAAGGCCTCAAAAAAACCCAAGTCAATTGACCCGAGGACCCCCTTTTAAGTTTTAAATCAAGACTCTAAACCTAGATGTTGCTTCTTTGAGCTTCATTCTTTTAAATTTGATTGAAGATTGTATTTTACTAACTAAGGATTATAATTTTCTAAAATGCATGTTTAAATTTCTATTTTTATATGAGATCATGAAAACCTACTTCAAATACATTTTAGAATTTGATTTGCTTCACAAATTTGCTTTCTTGGATTTGTCATATGGCATGTATTATATTCTTTATTGTTACACTGCTTGGATTCAATTGGCTCTGACATATAGTGTGTGAAAAATTATCTAAGCTCACTAATGTTGGTTTTCATTGTTGGCTAACTTAGAATTGTGTTTCAAGAAGATTGACAACTTTACTAAGTGTTTGCTATCAGGTGCTCTAGACACTAATTGATCAGTTCCATAGCTAAAATATTTCAAATGACAATTAATCATGTCAATGTTATTTAGCATCTTACAAGCCTATATAACAAAGATATAAGATGAGCTAACATAATTTAGTTTGATCAAAGCATCATTTTAGACAGTTCTCGGACTTTTATTAAAAAATTACCTTTGTGCAATCTTTAGTCCCAACCAAATATGATGTTTTGACTTCCAGAAGAGACTACTTATGGGTTTTCATGGATTTCAAATAGAATGAAACTCTTAGGATTCAATTCTAACATTTCGATGTGTGAAAACATGTAGTTTAACTTTCTCGCTAAGGAGGCAAGTTATACTTATGTGATTATGAACACTACTAAATTCATGTTGAAGTTGGGCTTGTGATCACTCATTTGAAATTCCTTTCCATCCTCTTAACTTTACAAAAATTGGCTTGTTAATTGGATTTTGTATGAGAAAGTTATTGTCCTCCAAAGATATATAGCTTCGAGTTTTTCACCTTATCCCACCATTATTCCCTTATAATCAAACGGTAATTAAATATTTAGACTTGTTTTACAATATTAAGATAGGTTAAATGTGAAATATACCATTATTCCCTTATAATCAAACGGTAATTAAATATTTAGACTTGTTTTACAATATTAAGATAGGTTAAATGTGAAATTTTCTTTATTATAAGGTAAATATCTTATTTACAAATTCCATGTATACTTCACCAAGTGATTTAAAAAATTTCCCCGCAATCTCTTAAGCGAAGTTTTCAAAGTAAGATTCGATGTTGACTTGAAAGTTCTTGAGAAAGTTGAGAAAGGCTATTCTCAAAAGGCTATCATAATAGAAACAACGAACCACGTGGTTTTGGGAATTTTGGCATTATTGTAGATGATACCTAAAAAAGCGCGTGAAAGAATAATTGTGAAAGGATTGAACAAAAAATGATATCGTTAAATAGATGAAGAGCCATTTGTACCAAACAACCCAAATGGTCTGGTGTGTAGGACACTAGGACAACTAGTTCTTGAGACATCATCATAATGGAAGAGCCATGTTTTAGAGAGGTAGTTTCTTACTTGATCGATCATGGTCACTTTGTGCAAGTACCCCCTACAGCTCTTGTGAAAGCCACTCCTTCAATTTTCAATATGAACGAAAATGTTTTGTCTAATAAGTCAGATCTCTTTCCAAAGATGGGATCCCTAAATATTTGAGTCACATGAATATGATACAAGTGAACATGGTACATCTCGCTTTTCATGGAGGAGGTGTGCATATAATTTGAGTGAACATGGTACATTTCTCTTTCATGTAGGAGGTGTGCATAGAAATTGTATTCTTGAGGTAAGAATTTGAATACTCACATGCATAGAAGTAATATTTTCATTAGAAAACTAGAGGATAAACATGAGCTTTGAATATGGGGGATGTTGTTAAAATCCAAAATCATGTTTAGTTTGAAGGTTTGTGAAGCTAAATTAAGGAATGCTTAGTCAAAATACCATATATGATGACACAATTGTGAAGGTTATTGGTGAATGAAACAATTACATAAATAACGGTAGGGAAATGTCAACAGTGGAAGAAAAATATAATAATAAAGAAGATAATGAAATATATGTTGTGTCGACATCTATTTTTATCCTCCCAAGATATTTATATTGTTGGAAGGTTAGTTGGATTTTATATGTTTGAAAGGAGGCAAAGATCCAAGTTTGTTGGGTGCATTAGATGTTCTATTCAAATGTTTGTTTGGAGGATTTTCCAAAACATCATAAATTTTCCTATTCTATCACATAAACCAATCAAATGATACTTAAAATTTCCAAAATATTCTCAAAAAAGGCATCCCACATGAATGTTTGAAATAAACTCAATGGCGTATATGTTAATTAGTAATTACCTAATTTGTCATTGAGTAATATATGTTGATCAAACTTTACAATTAAGTTACCATCTCACCCTCACACCTGATTTTATTTTACTAATTTAGGTAATAGTCAATCATAACTAATAATCCGAATAAATTTCAGGAAAAAATTAACTAAAATTTGAATGCATAAATTTGGAATCATAATGCATTCGAAATACTTTGATTTAATAGGAATACTTTTGATTTTGCAATGGAGCATGGTAACAATTTTTTAAATACTGCCAAGAAACTTGTAGTCACTAAACTAGGTTATATTCATTTCATAATGACATCAAACACAAGTATCACAAACACAAATAAGTATCAGGTTATATTCATTTCATAATAACATCAAACACAAGTATCACAAACAGAAATAAGTATCACTTTGATGATACATGTTAATACTTTTAACTTTGTTATTAAAGATTATCATTATTTTCTATGTAAAGGTTAATTAATATTTTAGATGTATGAAATGTCGAGAAATAAAAAGTATCACTTATAAATGAAAAACAATACACTATAACAATATTAAAATATTGAATCTGTTACAATGTTAGACTTTAAATAGCCATGAAGCATCACAACAAAGAATTTTCACAAGTACTTTGGGTCATCACTTTCAAACGAAGGATCATTAATTCTATTATAAGCTCTCACTCCCATGACCCTCAAAAGTGTTATGGGAAGGTCTTAGAGGAGATGTCCAATCGTTTAAAAGGGGCACATATTCAAAAGGGGAAAACTTTATGTAATATCTAGTTCAAATATGGTCTTCATATAAAAGATGAAATTGTATTAAGAAGGCATATCATAGTGACATCAAACAAGTAAGTATCACTTGGATTATCCACAATATCCTTAACTTTAACTTTATTATTAAGGATTGTCATTATTTTATGTAAAGGCTAATTAATAATTTGGATGCAGAAAATAACGAGAAATAAAAGGTGTTATTTATAGATGGGAACAATTTTGTGAATATTACTAAGAATCTTGTAGTCACTAAATTATATTCATTTTGTAGTGACATAAAACATGTAAGTATCACTTTGATTATCCATGTTAATACTTTTAACTTTATTATTAAAAATTATCATTATTTTTTTATGTAAAAAATAATTAATGTTTTGGATGCAAGAAATAGTGAGAAATATTATCTGTCACTTATAGATAAGAGACAATATACTATAACGATATTAAAATATTGAAGCTTGTATAATGCTAGACTTTAAATAGAGAAAACCATGAATAATCACAACGAAGAATTTTCACAATTACCTTGGGCCTATCATTGTTAAAAAGAATCATTAATTCTATTATAAACTCTCACTCCTGTGACCCAGTCCTATGACCCTCGAAAGTGTTTTGAGAAGGCCTTAGAGGAGACTCTCGATCATTTAAACGGGGGGCATATTCAAAAGGGGAAAACTTTATGTAATATCTAGTTCAAATGTGGTCTTCCTATAAAAGATGAAATTGTATTAAGAAGCTATATCATAGTGACGTCTAACAATAAGTATCACTTTGATTATCCACATTAATACTTTTAACTTTATTATTAAGAATTATTATTATCTTTTATGTAAAGGATAATTAATGTTTTGGATGCAAGAAATAACAAGAAATAAAAGGCGTTGATTATCCAGGTTAAAACTTTTAACTTTATTATTAAGAATTATTAATATCTTTTATGTAAAAGATAATTAATGTTTTGGATGCAAGAAATAATGAGAAATAAAAAAACGTTGATTGTCCACGTTAACACTTTTAACTTTATTATTCAGGATTATTATTATCTTTTATGTAAAGGATAATTAATGTTTTGGATGCAAGAAATAATGAGAAATAAAAGGAGTTACTTATAAATGGGAACAATTTTGTGAATATTACCAATAAACTTGTAGTCACTAAGTTATATTCATTTCATAGTGACATCAAACAGTTAAGTATCACTTTGATTATCCATGTTAATATTTTTAACTTTATTATTAAGATTTTTTTTTATGTAAAGATAATTAATGTTTTGAAGGCAGGAAATATATTGAAATAATAGGTGTCACTTACCAATGAGAGAGAATACACTATAACAATATCAAAATATTGAAGTTTGTACAATGTTAAACTTTAAATATTAGATTTTAAATAGCCAAAACTATAAAAAAAAATCACAACGAATAATTTTTACAAGTACTTTAGGCCCATTGTTCAAATGAATAATCATTAATTCTATTATACCCTCGAATGTGTTTTGAGAAATATTTAGAGAAAACACTTGATCAATAAAAAGGGACATATTCAAAAGAAAAAACTTCTTCAAAATATGTAAAGGGGAATATATTCAAAAGGAAAAAATTTATGTAATATCCTTAAAAAGACAACTTCAAAATATGTAAAGGGGGACATATTCAAAAGGAAAATCTTTATGTAATATCTTGTTTAGATATGATCTTCCTATAAAATATGAAATTGTATTAAGAAGGCATATCATATCTAAAGTCATATGATAAAAAGAGAACTTCAAAACATGTAAAACGAGGTAATATTTAAAAATAAGGACAGGGAAACTTGATGAAAAACTTAAATTGCCTCATGGAAATAGGATCAAGAAAAAGGTAGTTATGAGGAGAAATGTTATAAATGTAATGAAATCAAATGATTAAGGGCCTTTCCCCTTTTAAATAGAGTCTATTTTGGTCTTAAGGAGAATAGAAGGTAGTTATGAGTAGAAATGTTATAAATGTAATGAAATCAAATGATTAAGGGCCTTTTTTCTTTTAAATAGAGTATATTTTGGTCTTAAGGAGTATAGGCTCTTGGTGACTCTTTTCTCATTATAAATTATATGTATTTTTTAATGAGAGAATTCATTATTAGTCAAGAGTGTTGTTAGATATTTTTGTTAGATATTTTTAATGTGGTGTGAATATGAAATAGACTATTCTTACTTTTCATTGGTGCATTGGAAGGCTATGGGAATGGTAAGTTTTTGTTGATTACTTTCATAATATGGTATTTATTCTTACTCTCTCTTATTTCAATTTTTGGCCAGTTTATGTTTATGTTTAGAACTACATTTTTATCTTTTCTCATAGGCTATCCTCAGTTTGTTGTTTGTGATTTGGAGTGTATGATATGAAATCTTATGAACTAATTTCAAGTTAACTTATGTATCATAAGAGAAATTTTGAGGCCTAAAATGGGTCTCTTAAGAAAAATAATAAAATGATAGTTAAAATAGTAAATTAAGAGTTATGAATTTTCAAAGGGAAAGAAAGAAAACTACTTTTTTAATCGTATTTTCAATTTCTTTCCTTATATGTTTACTCAAATTTCAAGTGTAGACACTTGTTGGATACATAATTAAATTATGCATCCAATGAGTACCCACTATGCATACTTTTGATAGACCTGTAGTGAGATAAATTGGAAATACATAAAAAAAAAAAACATGTTTCTTTTCAAGAAACATGGTTTTTTATTTTTTTTTAATCAATTTATCTCATTGTGGGGCTATAAAATGTATGTGGAATTTAATTGTGCATCCATTGATTGCCTACACTTGAAATTTGAGTAAACCTATAAGGAAATAAGTTGGAAATACAATTAAAAAAAAAAAAAAGTAGTTTTATTTCTTTCCCTCCAAAAATATTTACTCTTATGGTTGATAGATCATGATATTGAATCCTATTGGTTGTTTTAAAGTTGATGTTGATAGAACATTTTTTTTTGAGACCCAGTTTTTACCTCAACGTTTTTGTAATGTTGTTTCAACAAAGTTTGTACCTTTTTCGTTTTGTTAGATTAGTTGAGGACATACTACATTTTAGATACTAAATTCAGTTACATTTCATTCATTACATTCAAAAGACCCTAAACAATGGATTGATCCATAACTGGTAAACCCCTAAAATCAGTGATGATTATTAGGCCGAAAATCTGAATGGGTTCCCTACACCAAACAGGTAAAATATCTTACCTTGGAACCTCATGCTAGACCCCTATAATGTATACCTCCATACATCATCCCTTCTTTGTTACTTGACACCCATTCAATGGGCCTAGCAATAAATATTTTGAAGAATAATTTTGTGCATATATTCACTAACAAAATAAAATTCAAGAGTGTTAAAAATATGAGTAATGAGCTAATGTTGAAAAACAAAAGTCTTCACCTTTTAATGAGAATCATGAGAAAATAAAAGGTGTAGATGAAGTCTTAATTTCTAATAAGTGTCCTTGTGTATAAATAGGGAAATTGTTGATAGACCTCATGAAATTGCAAAGCTCAAACTATTGCAAAACTAGGATTTTTTCTTTTGAATATGCACCCACCGACAAGTTCATAGATCAAGGAAAAATTGAATGCATTATTGGTTGTATGGATACTCTTCTCAAAAGTTCTTATAGATTCTCAGATTTTGATTATTTTTTCACTCTATACCCATATCGTTTTTCAAACTTTCACTTGGAGGAAGGTTGGTAGAATCATTTGTTAGTTCTATACATTGATGTAGGAATGCAATATATAATGATGATGAATCAAATATTGAAAATCAAAATGGAAATATGTTCCCTGAAAATATGGTTTCACAAGGAGGAACTCACAATCACTAGCCACAAATATATCCCAGAGATAAAAAAGGAAGTGTTCAAGATTTGGTAAAGGATGAATATATTAGCAAAGAATTTCCAAAAATAGTGATAAAATCCAAGGATCTTTCACTTACATAAATTCTGCAATCTGAAGATCAAGAACCAAATGAAATAAAGATTTTATATTTCAATATTATACCCAATGATTATGTTTCTTCTCCAAAAGGGAATGTAATCGAAGTCATATCATTCATTCACAATACCCAGCCTAAAACTATTGAACATCAAGAAGAGGAGTTGATTGTAAAGGACATAAATTATGAAGTACCCAACCTAAAACTATTGAATGAAAAGAGGAAGAAATACCCTATTTAAAGTTGATTGTCATGTATAATGAAAGGAACAATGATTTTGGCAAAGAGATGATTTCAATGAACAACAACTCAAAATAGCCAAGCAACTACCATGATTAGGTACGTTAGTTATCTTCAATTTCCTTTCCAATATTATAGGATTATAGTAATTACTTTTAAGATATCATTGGATATTGAATCAAGTCTCATTTTCTCAATGGTTTTTTTAAGTACCAAAGACTGAATACAAAAGCAAAAAAACAGATATATAAGAACAATATGCAAAATATCCTTTAACAGGTTTCTTCTGTAACATCCCCACTATAATCCTCATTTTAATTTATGCATAATGAATATATGAATATGGATATGGAAAAATGATGTAATATGCAAATTGTATTTTTGTTTTTAATAAATATAATATGACACCAGTTGCTGGGAATATGGACAGAGATGGGAGATTATTTATCCACAATAGTGGGGGGTGTCTAAAAATGTCTAGGAGTGTCCAAGAGGAACCCAAGGAGGAAATTAATTATGGGTATTAATTCAACCTATTTTTTTTAATTTTATTACCATTGGGGATAACTTCTATTTTTTGTTTGAGTGTATGAGAGCCCAATCATTAAATACCTGTCAAAGGTGGGTGTAGAAGAGACATCCATAGATATTAGAAGCACAAGGTTGCTGTACAATCCACATTGGGCAAAGTGAGAAGTCACCCATAGTGGGAAAATAGAGGAAATTTGTATTGGAGATGTTATCGCACAATCTATACTTTCCCAAAGACTAAAGAAAATTAGGCTTGGATTGACGTAACACAGAGGTAGCCCTATCATTGTCACCCTAATAAGGTACCTCTTTCTCTTTAGGAGGAGGACAACGTCACTCTAAGGGAGACTTCCCAGGACCTATTTGGTTGATGAAAGGCAGAAAGACACGTTGGAAACTCACCCCTCTCTCTAGGTCATTCAACAGAAGAAATTACTTAGGTAAAGCTTAAAGGGACAAGGGAAAGTGAAAGTGGGTTTGTACTTGCCCTTTAACAATGAAAAATCAAACGTTAGTAGTAAAAATGATATCAAAGATTATAATCAGTGACTTCAATATAGAAGTGTGCTACTAAGACAATCTTATGCATGAACAAGAGATAAATGTATAGTAGCAACAATGTATCCAGAAATTGTAAATTATGATGACAAACAATGAGATATAAAGACTTTGCAAATTATAATAATTTTATTACTTATAATCTCTAGATTAACACAAGTCAATTAATGACTTTAAAGGGGTTGTCAAAGTATTTGCAACAGTGGAAAATTAATAACTATGACAGAAACAAACCACTTCAGAAAAGAGTACTTTTCTAAGGCAATAACACACACTTTTAGAACTTAATGATAGCAATTTCCCTAGCACAAGTTTCTGGGAAGTTTTGTTGTTAGTATGGGCTGATAAGGACTACAAACAGTGGTTGTAACAATAGTTACAACAACATCAAGGTTATTTATAATAGCTTTAGAAATGCACCTTTAGAATAGTAGCAAAAATAGTTTAAACCATCAAGGTGATAGTGCTTTGGCTTGTGCAATTTATGGGTTAGTTTACTTAGTTAATAGGCTTGATAAGGCTTCTAAGAAAAGGATGTAACAATGATATTAGCAGCAACAAACTAAGTGGTTACTAATCTAGACTAGGTTAGTAAATTAGTAGAGTATCAAGTGGAAGAGTTTGAATCGAGGTTGCTAGTTTTGTCAAGAAGTAAGAGAAGATGACTAGTGCCTTTCAAGGGTAAATGGAGTCAAGGAGGAGTAGTAACTTAATTCCTCCTAGATTTTGATCTCAAGAAACAAAGTGCTAGGGTGTAGGCACTTATAGGCCCTAGCGCCTTGCTCTCCTTAGCCTTTTTATGGAGTAGAACTTATGCAACAATAACCAAATGCAAACCCTTAGAGTGTTAGCAATTTAGGGCTCTAGGGTTTGACTAGTTACTAGATCAATTTAGTGAAAATATTGGAAAATAAAAAGTAAGAAAGTAGCAACTTAAGTTTCATACTTCAAGCATTAAATACACCATGCAATTTCATAATCTTGTATGAGAAAATAAAACCATACAATAAGCCAATCAATAGATGAAAAAAATGAATATTTCACTTACTTGCACCAATAATAATCATGAATATACCATGCAAGATGACCACAAAAGTTCAAAAATTGATCCAAGTTGCAAAGATAAGCCTTAAACAAGAGTGGCTCCTCACTATTTCACCCAATAACCCTAATAGGGAAAAAAAATTAGACCTCTTGTCCTCCAACGACAAGTTATGATGAAAATCAATGTCACTTTCTGTTTATTTATACATAGTTTACCCTAAAATTAACAATTACAGGGCTGGCCTGATCAATTTTCCCTAATTTACAAAATTAAATAAAATTACATGAATAAACCCTAATAGGGTGATGTCATGCCCTTTCTAGGGTGACATTGAGCTCCAATGGGGGACGTACAACCCTAAAAAGTGGAATGTTTGGCCTCCATAGGCCTAAAAGGATGCCCGCACGTGCCACAAGCCTCACAAAAGCCTCCAAAGATGAAACCCTAGCTTTGGATGATGTCTAGGGCTATCATGGTGACGTCTAGGACCCTCAAGGGATAACGTCCAAGTGGGAGGAACATGAAACCCTAGATCTAGGTCTTCCAAAGTGCCTCCAAAGGAACCTTCCTTCTTTCTCCTGGTGCAAGTATTCAATCTCTGTATTACCCCTTGGTTGGGGTCTCAACATCCATCGATGGTTTTTGATCCCTCATAAAGGTCTGAGCTAATCATTCCCTCATGTGTACTTGTCCACTGGGCAAGGTCCTACAGAAACAACAAGTATGCCCTCCATGGGTTCATAAGTCACAAGTATCATAGCATGTAAATCACATCCAATAATTAAATAACCCGAACATGTGCATCAAACCCCCTTAACCCCAGAAAAATGATCAAAGACGTTATGCAATTTGACAAGTTAGGTTTGGAGAGGGTCTCAGGGTGTCCTTCTGGGCTAACCTTTCTCAAGTTTGGGGTGTTTCCTAGGTGGAGCCTATTTCAAGTCATGTAAGTGTATGAGGTGGCATGGGGTGCATGTGATAATAGGGAAATGTAGATTATTACATGTGGGTTCCTTTGTGGAGGGAGAGTTGCACCTTGTCATGGATGAAATTGTTTCCTATCCCATTCATTTCCTTTTACTCTTAGATTTATTTCTTTTTCTATTTTTCTCTTGTGCTTCAAGGAAATATTTGAGGGCCACTGTCCTGGCTCGATGACCAGTGGTGACAATGTTATCCACAAACATTTCAAGGAAATGATAAGGTTATCTCGTGATGAGACCCCCTTTCTCTTGGATATTCCACCAAGATCCAGTACCCTAGTTTGGTGACCAGATAGGTGGTAGTTTCATACCACTACGTGCCCATGGTCATAATAGGATGGATCGTGATGATATATCATATCCTTCAACTAGTACCTTGAGTGTTTATGTCATCTTGTGGGTCCCCTTTTCTTACTGAGAATATTTTCACTGCTTTCTCGGATCTCTAGGAAAGCATCTCGAATGTTTCAAAATTGGATTTAAACTCTTGTCAACTACTTTTACCCTTTGGGACTTTAGCCCCTTCTTCCCACGAGGTAAGGTACAAACCTTCCTAGTGTATTCAATCCCAATTACCAAACAAGGATAGGGGAGATGAAAGGAATAAATATGGAAAGTGGTAAGTATGGAGGGAACAGATGCTGAATTTTCACAGATCCACCCGGTAGCAACCCATCCTAAATGGAAATCAACTTACTAGGGAACCATGTCATCCTTCCAGGTATGAACGAGGCAAAGAGAACAATTTCCAAGAAAATGGCATTAAATGAAGAAGGATTCAATACAACATATTCAAGTGCTTAAAAAATCAGAGTGATACATACCATGATACCCGGAATCATTACCTCATGGAGCAAGACTCGTTGCTACTTCAGGACCAGGATGGTGCAATGGATACTGCTGCTGGTGATACATGGAATTGACTGAAGAAAAGAGGGGCCCTTCGGGGCCATGCTCATTCATTTGGATATTGATACTCCATGTATAGGACCTATGGGTCTCTAGACGTGATCTCCTTAGTTATGCCTAGACTAGGAGATAACATCTAGCTCCAACTTGGGGACATGTTCTCACCATAGAGCGCATGAGAACCTCAACATCTTCGGTATGACCCGTGCCTGCTAAATCTCAACAAAAGATATCAGTAATCCCTAGGGTGGTTATGTCACCCCTTTGTCCATATATGATAACAGAATATCTATTCTAACATATGATTATAAGCATACATATATACATAATGAATCAAGAAAATATGAAAATGAAAATACAACTATGCTAACATGATAGTAAAATCGTATATACCATGGATGCAAATGCCTACCTACTCTAACTTACTTGTTGGTTGAATGCTAGGTGTATTCATATAACTAGTGAAACCATCCTAGCAATACCTCATAATACCTTCCTCTGTGCTTCATCATAAACCAAGACAGTGACAATTCAAGAACAAAAATAACATGAGTTAGAGCATACATCATATCATAGGAAATCATAAAGTGTAGCTCATGGATATGGGAGGGAATAGTTCATGGAGATGGGAGGGAGGGACAAAATTATGCCAACTTACACTTCTAGGAAAGTGCTCAATCCATCTTAGAAAGGGATCGTAAAATATCAAAGGATCAAAATACTAACTCAAATATTTTGAAGGTTGACTACCTTAGACATCATCAATCCCCAAAGTTTGAGAAGGGACAAACAAGAATCTAGAGGATGAATTACAATTTCTTAAGGGAAATTTGAATGACTAAGATAATAAACTTACTCTTAAGGTATTCAACCTACCCTTGAATTCTAATAGAAATATTCTCCCTAGAGAAAAATTGAGATAAGAGACATGTTCCCCAACTATATCCTTAGTGAAATAACAAGGTAAAGTAACCACAGGGAGCTAGACAACCTTGTCACAAGTATCCTTCTTTAGGAAAGCAACGTCATCACCCTTATCAAGATCTGAGCAAGACGGTGGTTGATAATGTTCTACATAGATTAAATTGAATTGCTCAAAGCAATACTCATCAAAATCCTCAAGGTATGACCGAAAATCGTCATGAGAAAATATAACTAGGTCACCCCTGAGTGGTTGGAAAACATCTATAACTACATCATCTCCTTGTTGCCAAATGTAAAAATTAGTAGTAACCTCATATGATAGTTGTAAAGGAAACATTTGGAAATGACCTTTAATGTCGTAAATGGGATGCCCGTCATACCCAATCACATCCCATTTACGTTTCCCAACATGTATGAACTCATCAATATTATCAACCATGTCATTACCTTTATCATAACACGAAGGGTTTAAAACATCCAAGGGCTCCTCTAACACTTCTTCACTTTCCAAATCACAAAACAAAGCATCTTCAAAATCGTGGAAAGGGAAACAACTTATCGTATTCATTTCTTCTTTTGCACGAGTGTCGAAGACTTGGATGACTTCATCAAATGGAAGAGAAAGAATCAATGCCTCATCCTCATGACTTTCTCCTACATCTTCAACTTCATAATACGGAGGGTCTAGCTCATCCAAGGATTCCCTTTCTTCTTCACCTTCTAAATCATAGAATAGGGTATCATCAAAAACCTAAAAAGGAAAGTGAATTACCTCATCCTCTTCTTCTTGTGCAAGAGGAATAGGATTTTGGATGGCGTCATCAGAGGGAGGATCACACATTAATACTTCATCATCATGTTTGATACCTTCAAGCTATCTCTCTTCAACCAAGCCCTTATTATCCTCGGTAGAAGCATGAGTAAATTCTTTCTCTTCCTCATGGGATTGGTAACCTTCATTAGGATCCCTCTCCTCAACCTCTTGTTGGTTGACAACTTGTTCCCATATTTCTTGGAATTTACTAACAGATATATCAAGGGGATTTAATCTCTCCATACTAAGAGTATCTCGGGTATCTTTAGGGTTATCAACCTTGAATTCTAGAGTAGGGAGATATTCTTCTGTGGGTGAGGATATATTTTCCTCAATTTTTGTAGCTATGTGATAATATTCTTGGATCATCTTTGGCACCCTATCATTGAGGATGAATCCTAATTCTCCTGAGAACGCCCTAGTATAGAGAAATATTATATATCTCTCTTCAGGATTAGATTCTTTAGGGATTCGTTGTAAGAACCTCTCGAATATGGTATGGAACTCATTAACAGTCTCATTTTCATTATTTTTTATGTTATTGAGTTCATTTAGCAACAAGTACAGATACTCTTTGATGTTCCATTTTCCAAGAAAAATATCTTCTAGTTGATCCATGGATGTGATACTAGCATCAGGGAGACTATCATACCATTTTCTATAATTGCCATGAAGAGTGGTAGAGAAACGTTTCATTGTTAGATCTTCAACATCATCACTGATAGGATGGAGTTTAAAAAAGGCCTAGAAGTTGCCCATGTGGTCTTCAACTCTAAACTCTTTGTCACCATTGAATTTAGGGAGCCATTTTACATACCTTAGAGGCATTTTTTGGGGATACCCTGGTATTTCACTCATATCCAAGGGTTTAAAATTACCTAGGTCCCATTGGGAAGCCAAGTTTGGTTTAATCATTAGTGGAGTCATCAGATAATCCTTCTAGATATTATCAAAGGGAAAATAGGGAATCACCCTCAATGAAATCTCCAGGTAATCTTTGAAAAGTGAAATAATTTGAGAAAAAGGCTTACCGAAAAAGTGTTGTTCGAGGAAAATTGACTCGATGTTCCTAGACAATGACACCAAAATTGTTATCACACAATCTATACTTTCCCAGATCCTAAAGGCAAGTAGGATTAGATTGACGTAAAACGGAGGTAACCCTATCAATGTCACCTCAATAGGGTACCTCTTTCTCTTTAGGAGGAGGAAAACCTCACTCTAAGGGAGACGTCCCAGAACCTAGTTGGTTGATGAAAGGCAGAAAGACAAAGTGAAAACCTACCCCTCTCTCTAGGTCATTCAACGGAAGAAGTTACTTAGGTAAATTTTAAAGGGACAAGGGAAAGTGAAAGTGGGTTTGTACCTTCCATTTACCAATTAAACATCAAATGTTAGTAGTAACAATGATATCAACAATTATAATCAGTGACTTCAACATAGAAGTGTGCTACTAAGACAATCTTATGTATGAACAAGAGATAAATGTATAGAAACAACAATGTATCCAGAAATTGTAAATTATGATGACAAACAATGAGATATAAAAACTTTGCAAATGATAATACTTTTGTCACTTATAATTTATAGATTAACACGAGTCAATTAATGACTTTAAAAGGTTTGTAAAAGTATTTGTAACAGTGGAAAATTAACAGTTATGACAACAACAAACCACTTCAGAAAAGAGTACTTTTTGAAGGCAATAAGACACACATTTAGTACTTAATCATAGCAATTTGCCTAGCACAATTTTCTGGGAAGTTTTTTTGTTAGTATGGGCTGATAAGGGCTGCAAACAGTGGCTGTAAAAATAGTTACAACATCAACAAGGTTATTTATAACAACTCCATAAATGCACCTTTAGAATAGTGGCAAAAATAGTTTAAAGCCTCAAGGTGTTAGTGCTTTGGCTTGTGCAATTTATGGGTTAGTTTACTTAGTTAATAAGCTTGATAAGGATGCTAAGAAAAGGTTGTAACAGTGATATTAGTAGCAATAGACTTAGTGGTTAGTAATCTAGACTAGGTTAGTAAATTAGTAGAGTATCAAGTGGAAGCGTTTGAGTTGAGGTTGGTAGTCTTGTCAAGAAGTAAGAGAAGAGGACTAGTGCCTTTCAAGGATAAATGGATTCAAGGAAGGAGGCTTTTTGTAAGGATAATAATTAATGATGATACAAAAAAGTCTAAGAGGGAAAAAGTCTGGGAGGAGTAGCAACTTAAGTCCTCCTAGATTTTAACCTCAATAAACAAAGTGCTAGGGTGTAGAAAATTCTAGGCCCTAGCGCCTTGCTCTCCTTAGCCTTTTTATGGAGTAGAACTTATGCAACAATAACCAAATGCAAACCCTTAGAGTGCTATAAATTTAGGGCTCTAGGGTTTGGCTAGTTACTAAATCAATTTAGTGAATATCTTGGAAAACAAAAAGTAAGAAAGTAGCAACTTAAGTTTCTTACTTCAAGCATTAAACACACCATGAAATTTCATAATATTGTATGAGAAAATAAAACCATTCAATAGATGAAAAAATGAAGATTTCACTTACTTGCACCAAGAATAATCATGAATATACCATGCCACATCACCATAAAACTTCAAAAATTGATCCAAGTTGCAAATATAAGCCTGAAACAAGAGTGGTGCCTCACTATTTCAGCCAATAACTCTAATAGGGTGCAAATTTCAGACCTCTTGTCCTCCAATGACAAGTTATGGTGAAAATGAATGTCACTTTTTATTTATTTATACATAATTTTCCCTAAAATTAATAATTACAGGGCCGACCTGATCAATTTTCCCTAATTTACAAAATTAAATAAAATTACATGAATAAACCCTAATAGGGTGGTGTCATTCCCTTTCTAGGGTGACGTTGAGCTCCAATGGAGGACGTCCAACCCTGAAAAGTGGAATGTTTGGCCTCCAGAGGTCTAAAATGATGCCCACACATGCCACAAGCCTCACATATGCCTCCAAAGATGAAACCCTAGCTCTGGATGACGTTTAGGGCTATCATGTTAGGAACCAAACATCAATATAGCATAGAAAAACCTCAGGAAAAGTACTCAACACCTTGAAAAAGAGATAATTTCAGATAATAAGCCTCTTCGAGGGGGCAACCTCCTTTTAC
>JZKD02S1813594.1:417569-432590 GCA_000966675.3 Picea glauca
AACATTACTAATCTAAATTACAACTAATGGCCTAAATCCAACATAAATAAAATAACATTACTAATCTAATATGCCCCAATTAAGTGGTAATGAGCCAATATTAGGGCTTAACATATCAGGATGATGTCTAGGAACCTCAAGGGCTAACTTCCAAGTGGGAGGAACATGAAACCCTAGATCTAGGTCTGCCAAAGTGCCTCCAAAGGAAACATCCTTCTTTCTCCTAGTGCAAGTCTTTAATCTTTGTCTTTCCCCTTGGCTGGGGTCTCAACATCCATCAATGGGATTTGAGCCCTCATGAAGATATGAGCTAATCATTCCCTCATGTGTACCTGTCCACCAAGCAAGGTCCTAGAGAAACAACAAGTACACCCTCCAGGGGTTCATAAGTCACAAGTAGCATGCAAATCACATCCAATAATTAAATTACCCAAACATGTTAATCAAACGCCCTTAACCCCAAACAAATGCTCAAATATGTTATGAAATTTGACAAGTTAGGTTTGGAGAGGGTCTCAGGGTCTCCTATTGGGATAAGCTATCTTAAGTTGGGGTGTTTCCCAAGTGGATTCTAGTCCAAGTTATGTAAGTGTATGAGGTGGCATGGGGTAAATATTTGGGCATTGGGTGCATGTGATAACAGGGAAATGTAGAGTATTATCGGTGGGTTCCTTTGTGGAGGGAGAGCTACACCTTGTCATGGATGTGATTGTTTCCTAGCCCATTCATTGCCTTTTACTCTTAGCTTTATTTATTTTTATCTTTTTCTCTTGTGCTTCAAGGAAATAGTTTAGGGTCACTGCCCTAGCTTGATGACCAGAGGTGACAATGTTATCCACAAACATTTCACAAAAATGAGAAGGTTGGTACATGATGAGACCCCTTTTATCTTGGCTATGCCACCAAGATCCACTACCCTATTTTGGTGACCACATAGGTGGTAGTGTCATACTACTACATTCCCATGGTCATAATAGTCTAGCTCGTGATGAGACCTCCTATCCTTCAACTACTATCTTGAGTGTTTATGTTATCTTGTGGGTCTCCTTTTCTTACTAAGAATCTTTTCACTTCTTTCTCGGAGATCCCTAGGCAAAGCAACTCGAAGGTTTCAAAATTGTCTTTTAATTCTTGCCAGCTACTTTTACCCTTTGGAATTTTATCCCCTTCTTCCCACAAGGTAAGTCACAACCCTTCCTAGTGTATATAATCCCAATGCCAAAACAAGGATAGGGGAGATGATAGAAAAAAATATGGAAAGTGGTAAGTATGGAGGGAATAGACAATGAATTTTCACAAATCCACCGAGTAGCAACCCATCCTAAAGGGAAATCAACTTACTAGGGAACCATGTCACCCTTCTAGGTATGAATGAGGCAAAAAGCATAATTTCCAAGCAAACATCATGAAATGAAGAAGGATTCAATACAACATATTCACGTGTTTAAAAAATTAGAGTGATACATACCATGATACCTGGACTCATTACCTCATGGAAAAAGACTCACTGCTACTTCAGGACTAGGATGGTGTGATGGATATTGTTGATGGTGATACGTCGACTGCACTAAAGAAAAGAGGGGCCCTCCGAGGCCATGCTCAAGTCGTCTGGTTGTTGGTACTCCATGTCTAGGACTCGTGGGCCTCAAGACGTGATCTCCTTAGTTATCCCTAGGCTAGGGGATAACAGGAGAGAATAGGCAATTTTTCACATAGATTTTTTCATGAACAATAAGGGGAGAGAAAGGGAAAAAAAGAGCATTGGAGCTAGACCAAGAAGGATGGACAAATTGTGGAGCATGCTAGAGAGTTTTTGGAGCATTCTGGAGATGAATATTGAAGATCCAGGTTGCCAATACTAAAGAGTGATGATCCAGGTGGAAATCAGTAGCCACCCACCTATTCCACTGGCTCAAAACAGGGGTTTCCACCTTGGTTGTTATTCTACAACTTTTCAGGTCCTAAAAGTTTCGTGCCATTTTGAGACCCTAAACAACATTTTTTGGGCCCACCATAGTAACACTATAGTATTTAGCCATACTGTGATAGTAAAATGTGTAGTCCTTGGACAAACCTTTCAAATGAGATATTGTGTGCCCCAAATAGAGATTGTATGCAAAATTTATGCCCTTGGGAAGTTTACGTACCAACTACCCCCATCGGGACCCGCAAACCTTTTGGCGTTTCATCTTCCGGGATTAGATTTTTGGATTTTCCTTATGTTAAAAATGCCTCTAGAACCTCATTCTAATGATCATCATATTATTGTGAATGAGCGTATCCATCAGATCTCTTATGAGAGATAATTTGTCACCATTCTAGCGAGTCATTCACTCTGTAATTTTACAGGTTCCGTAAATTCTCTCTTTAATAAAATTGTGCATTATTGTATCTCTTTGTTTATTGAAATATCTCCGTATATTTCATTATTATATCTCTACCTTCATTTCTTTCTCAACATAATCTGTATCAGTGGTATCAGAGCAGGCTACTCTTTTTGGTTTGTTAGTGCATGTCCCCAACGAGGTTAGGGTATAAATAATTGGGTCTCGAGCTAGTTTCTCTTGAGAACAAATGCTCTTTCCATCCCAAGAGGCCTCCCATGGTGGAAGAGAAGAGTAAAGAGGGAGCAGAAAATCCCATCAAGATGTTTCTAGCAGAATCCCTCGCACAACAAAGGAATGAGATGTTGGAAAAAATTTCCCAAATCCTTCAATGATCTCCGACAATAACAGGCGTGTTTTCATCAAGCAGTCGATTTAGAGATGCTACCCCATTCAAGGTACAAGTTAAATTTAATATTCCTGTATTTGAAGGTTAGGTCGATGTGGATGATTTGGAAAAATGGTTAAATTTGCTAGAAGTTTATTTCTCTGTTCACAAGTTTTTTGAAAGACACAAGATCACCTTTGCACTCCTTAAGGCTCTCCCCCATGTCAAACATTGGTGGGAAACTTAATGAGAGAAAAATTCCATAGAGGAGTATGGAACATTTGGGGCTGAGCCTACTTGGGATTTTTTTATGGATGCATTCAAGGAGCAATATTACCCTATGGGAAACTATGATGATCAGTACATGAGATGGACCACACTGCATCAAAAGTGGGACCAAACAATGCCAGAGTTCACAAATACCTTCCATATCTTGTGCACCAATACGGGTATCAAAGACTCTAAGCAGAATCTGGTTTTGAAATATCACGGGACTCTACATAGGTACATCCAAACCAAAATGAAGTTTCTGGACATCTCCTCACTAGGAGTCACTTATAGATATGATGTCAAAATCGAGAAAAAAATTAAGAAGAAGAACAAGAGGGAAGTTGGGTCAACCAAAATGAAACAACCAAAGTATGGTAAAGGCAGTCTTAACTCACATAATAGTCAACCTCAAGACAACCGGTTCAAGACATAGGAAAAGGAGGATGAAGAAGAAGGACATTGGGAGGTGGTGTGACTTCCACAAAATCCCTTGGCACAACATCGATGAATGTCACTCGAAATAGTAATTGGTGTCCGAGATAAAAGAAACAAAGTTGAGAGCCATCTTGGAATCTGATTCAGATAATAATAAAAGGATCCAAATAATTGATGCAAAACCCACAGCTATTTTCGCAACTGAACAAATCCAACCAGAAGAACCAAAGGATCCTGAGGAGGGGGAGAGTCGTTTCCATTCACATATATGGGTGAAAGGGACCTCGTTGCATTTTAATTTTGATAGAAGAATCCAAAAGAACCTCATCTCAATAGACTTTGTCAAGCAATTTTATTTGAAGACAACACCACACTCACAACCATACAACATTGGATGGATCCGTGAAGGACGAGATCTTTGTGCTAGCCAACAGTGTCACCTGTCATACAGAATCAAGCCCTTCAAGGATGAGTTACTGTGTGATATTTCCCCACTGTAAGTATGTGATTTTCTATTAGGCCAACCATATATATGGAGGCATCATGTTTTTTATGAGTCTCGACCTTGTAGCGTCATTGTTACTCTAAGGGGTCATCCCTATAAGATACCAGAGGTAGTTTCAATTATTGTACCAACAAAATAGTGTCACAAAGTAATATCTCATACCACAAAGTTTATCCTCTTCACAATTTCATCATAAGAGAAGGAAACTGCAACCACTACAACCTCAACCCAAAACCCTTCTATCCAGCAGAAGCAGATCAACAAGATTGTAGAGGAGCATCAAGATATTCCTATTGCACCTACGGGGGTGCCTCCACACTACCCAGTCAAACCAAGTTATGATAAATCCCTTCATTCTCTTCATGTTGCATATTCACTGATAGATTCCTCCCACACTCTGGCATATCATGCATCTAGATTGGTTAAATAGATCCAATCCTTGAAACAACAGGTTCATAACAACCTTCAACAAGCTAAGCAGGACAACTTCTTTATCAAGGAAAGCAGCTCACCAAGGTTCAGATTAGAAAAATATTCCTCGAGAACTTCACACAATGGAGACAATTTATTTATAAGGGGAGAGTATTGATCTAGGTGGAAATTTATGGCCACCCACCTATTCCACTAGCTCAAAATAGGGGTTTCCACCTTGGCATTTTTTCTACAGCTTTTCGGGTCCTAAACTTCTGAGGTAATTTTGAGGCCCTAAAAAACGTTTTTTGGGCCCGCCATAGTCACATTCTATGACTTTTCCATAGTGTGATGAAAAAATGTGTAGTCCTCATATATAGATTTTAAACGAGCTATCATGCGCCCCAAATGGAGATCATATGCAAAATTTACGCCCCTGGGAAGTTGACGTACCAACTATCACCATCTGGGCCCACAAACCTTTTGGTGTTTCATCTTCTTGGATTAGGGTTTTAGATTTTATTTATGTTAAAAAGGAATATAGAGCCTCATTGTAATGATCATCATATTCTTTCGAATGAACGTAACCATCACATCTCTTATCATAGATAAGCTTCCACCATTCTAGCGAGTCATTCGCTCTATAATTTTATACTTTCTGTACATCCTCTCATTAATAAAAATTGTGCATTACTGTATCTCTGTGTTTATTGCAATATCTCTCTATATTTCATTGTTATATCTCTTCCTTCATTTTGTTCTCAACATAATCTGGATCAAGTGAACTCTTGGGTGAGTTGCACTGTAACAACAAGTGTTGTTGATGCTTTTCCTAGTAGTTTTTCCTGGCAGTGAATTCCATTGAGTCCCCAGTAGAAAGATTTTGTGTGACTTGTGCTAGAGAAAAGATGATAAATGAATGAGATGCCATAGGGACTGAGAGAAGTGAAAGGGCACATTCCTTGGGTTGGGAAGGTCAAGTGGAAGAGAGCTGGAGGAATTTTGACATAATTATAGGAAAATACTAGTGGGTTGTGGGTTATTTAGCTGTGAGGGGACTATTAGAGGCACCATTATCTTGTGGATTCATAGACCCAGATCGAGGGTGAATTGTTGTTGATATTTGGAACAAGAGGTTTGTGGTTGGGTGCAACGTCCTTCCCAAGAAGCTGGCTGCACAAACGTTTTAAAAAGATAAGTGTTTATCTATTTCTTCTAAGTTAACTTATGAGTTTTTATGGCTTTGTTTTACCCTATACATAAGAATGATTTTTATGCATTGTTGTAGATGATTTTATAGACGCATTATGTTATTTTAGAATGTTGTAGATGCATTTAGTTATGGCTATTAGTTTTTAGTTCAAAATGTGTTTAATTCATAGTTGGTAAGCTACAAGAATTAAGTAGCAGAAGAAATTTCATTTTTATGTGTTTTTCTGCAAGTAATGTTCCCTGGTTAAGTTGGGGTACGTTACAAAATGGTATCAGAGATACAAGTTCAAACCTTGAGCCTGTATGGGCTAGACTCAACACATAGAATTTAAAAAAAAAATACAGAGTTAAATCTCAGTCTACAATGTGGTTGTCAAATTTTTCTATGTAAAAGAGTGAGGAGATTGTTTGTAATTATGTTGAATTCGAGTTTAGGGGTTAAAATCCCCAATTTTAATCTCTAAATATGCATGCATTGGGCCTGTAATCAGTCGAATTTCTAGAAATTACAGTGTAGCCTAAAGAATCTTGCAAAATTGGAAAAATCCCCAATTTTTGCAGTGAAATTCATTGAAAATTCGGTGAGGGAGTGTCACATTTCATGTGCAAAATTCATTCGAATCGATACAGTGCCTAAATTGGCCATTAGCAAGATTATTTCTAGGTTCCATGGAAACCCTGGTAAAAATTTTGGAGTTATGCAATTTTGGAAAATTGGAAAAAAATTGAAATTTGGGAAATTTTGGGTATTTTATTGTACATGACGTGGATGCCACATGGCAGTGATGTGGCAGAGGTGATGCAGACTGCCACAATGGCAAGGCCATGGTGGAAGGTCCATGGTGGCAGTTGGTAGCACGATGGAAAGTAATGTGGGAGCCCCTGGAGGTGTTTGTATGGCCAAACCATAAACCATTATCGCATGGCAAGCAAGCAATTTTGGGCCTGGTTTTCTGTACCATGCGACACCATAGAGATTGTGCCACGTAGCATGAGGAAAACCATTATCACACGCCAAAAGGATGTTAATTTTCGTGCATGTTTGGGATGTGACATGGAATTTTGATCGTTGATATTGTATGATCTCCATTGTCGAATGTAGGAGACGTGCAAATTTGTGCGCTCCAGGGTAAAGGTGTGGGATGGGACCCACCCATCACTGCAACTAATAAAGGGGTGCCACGTGGAGTTTGTCAGTCAGGATGAGACCCTTGTCCCATCCGAGGTTGGATGAGTACTAGTTGGGCATGTGGGGCCCATAAAATATTAATATTTTTATTAATGCTTAAGGTTAGTGTAATATAAAGAGAAGAATGAGAGAGACAAGGTTGACGAGGCAATATAGGAGGGTGAAATGGCATCATTCCAGGGTTTCACATCGACTCAGAATGCCACATTAGTAGACACGAAAACAAGAATTCCATAATAGGAGAATATTGACTTGGAATGAGATAAAACTTATGTATTTTTTCTATGGTAAGGAGGTCTATGTAAGTGCCAAAGAGTGTCATTGCCCATTTCTTCTTAGATTTGTCAGAAAATGAAAAATAGTGGCTTTTAAAGATCTGGGTCCAGATCAATGACAGAGGTCCATATTTAGATGAAACTATTGGAGAGAGTCCAGAAAGAAGGCATAAAAATAACCTAGGAAAGAACTGAATAAATCCAAAGTGGTTTGGAATGGGGATGCTAAAACAGGGCAAAATCCACTATTTCAGGCCATTTTTTAGGGATTTTTGAGTTTTTTAGAGGGGGAAAATGATCCCCAGATGGAAAATTTGGAGAATTTTATTCATTGAAATTTTTTTATAATCATCAAGCTAGACAATTTTGGTTGAGTGAAAATTTTCCATAAGTGCATCGTTTGGGAGATAGCCTATTTGGCTAAAAATTACAAGTCTAGGAAAAAAGGGGTGAAAAAGGACAAAGTTGTCTTTTCCAGATTGTTGTAGTTTTTTATTAGTTCATCGGAACAACAATATGAGAGTTGTTATGAGTTCCCTGTCATAATTTTTATCTATGACTCATACAAAAGTTCCCCTAGTTCCTGCCATATTTACTTCTACAAATGGCAGAAGTTGGTGTCTGAGAGTATTTTCACCAGAATGAAAATTGTATAAAAGGGGAAAATTAGCAATATTCATACAACCATAACTTTATGCTCGAAACTCATAATTGAACAAGAAAGAAGTCGTTGGAAATTTATTGGATAGGAGAATCAATCTATTAATCTGGAAAATTGTTTTAGGCAACATAAGTCACAACCAATGCAAAGGAAGATGACTGGTGGCATTAAAGAGAAGAAAAAAATAAAAATAAAAAATTGTGTATGTTTATATTTTTGTCTAACAAAAAATTATTTGCATGCACATTTTATTGCATAACTTAGAGGTAAAATAAGGCATTTTGGTTCCTATATGAGAACCGCATCCATGGAATATTCCCAAGGGTCCTACAATCATGGAGAGGAATTTAGAGGGCCACATGTCAACATGGGAAATGCTGAGACAAAATATAATGGAATAAGAGAGAGGCAGGAGCATGTAACTATGAGAATCCTGCAAAGAGAAGTGAAAAATTATAGGGTATATAATGAAAATATTATGAAGGCTTAGGAAGAGATACTTTAGAGCTTGAACATGTTGCAAAATCAAGCCAATAAATACTCTTGCACAATGAAAACAGCTAGTGCTAGAAAAGTGACATCATCTAGATACCATAGAAGAAAGGATGAGCATGGGAATGGAAGATAGTCAAGGAGCATGAGAAGGCGCCATAATTCCCCAGAGAAATACACTAGGAGATCTCATGCAACTTCAGGGCTAGGAAGCATCCCAAGTGTGTCCCCTGTGAGGAGACAAAGGAGCAGGCATGAGGGAAACATCTTGCAAAGTGAAATCAAGAAAATCAATCCACCTACCTTCAATGGTGAGCATAGCAAGGGATAAAAGGTTGAGGCATCATTGTTGGAAATGAAGAAATATTTATAGCTGCATGATTATTCCTCCAGAGTAGAAACAAGAATTGCAACCTACCACTTACAAGG
This sequence comes from Picea glauca, assembly GCA_000966675.3. Lineage (NCBI taxonomy): Eukaryota > Viridiplantae > Streptophyta > Pinopsida > Pinales > Pinaceae > Picea > Picea glauca. Next base: position 426,161 of record JZKD02S1813594.1, read on the forward strand.
AAAGGAAACCATGTGGTAGGATCACCTTAAGCAAGAAAAATACCTTGATGAGAGGAAGGTATCATGGAAGCAGTTCAAAGAATATTTCCAAGAGAAATATTTTTCTAAGAATTATTATGAGAGAAAGATAAGATATTTCTTTGAACTCAAGTTGGAAAGCATGACAATGGATGTGTATGAGAAGAGGTTCTTTGAGTTGTTGAAGTATGTGGACTTCATAAAGGATGAGAAGGACAAAATACAAAGGTTTCTAAGTGGGTTACCCTCTTTCTACATTGACAAGATATAATATGATTACCCCAATACTTTGGAGGAGGCCATAAGGAGAGAAATACATCTCTATGAGCATAGTAGAGGTAGGCCAATATTCCAAAAGACTTGGAACGACAAGATGAAGGGTAAGAAAGAGAAAATGAAGAAAGGCTTTAAGGCACCCTTTTTCAAGAATATCTCCCAAGAAAATCAACAGGGACAGTCAACTAAAAATGAGAAAAAGGAAACATATTCTTTTGGGAAAAGGCCAAGGCAATAACTTGTACAATGTTGGGTATGTTAGGGAAAGAACTTATATAGGGACTTCCCTCACAAAGGTGAAATAATGAGGATTTTTCATAGTATTCAGGAGGATGAAACAATTGAATACATGGGAGGAAGCATGCCAAGGATTTATGTAGCCTTGGAAAACAAGAAATTAGAGTATCAATCCCCCATGATTGAAGTGGAAGGTAAGATTGATAACCATCCGATAGTAATTTTAAATGATTATGTAGCAAGCCATAGTTACATAAACTCTAACAATGTTGAAAGATTTCACTTGCAAAGGAGTAAGCATAAGAAATATTTGCTAGTTCAGTTAGCCATAGGGGATAAGAGAAATATCAATGACTTGGTCAAAGATTGTCCAATAAACATGAATGGACTCAACATGAAGGTAGATGTGAACATCATACCATTAGGTTCATATGAGTTTCTAATTGGCATGTATTGGTTGGAGAAACACCATGTTGTCCTAGACTGTTATAATAAGACAATAATGTGTCTTGATGAGGATGGATAGCAAGGAAAGATTCAAGGCATTCCAAGAGTTGTAATTGTTAGAGAAATCTTAGCCATGCAGTTGAAAAAGTGTTTCATGAAGGCATGTCAAAATTTTGCAACCCATATGGAAGAGGCAGCCAGAGACAAAGTGGCAAGTATTGAAGACCACCTTGTCTTGAAATATTTTGAAGATTGTTTTGGGGAAATCTTAGGATTTTCACCAAAGAGAGACATTGATTTATCTAATGATTTGGTGCCAGGAGTTTCCCCAGTGTCCAAGACACCTTATAGAATGGGCACACTAGAATTAAAAGAGTTGCAAATGAATCTTGAAGAGATGTTAAATAAGGGTTATATACTCCCAAGTGTGTCACCTTGGGGATCCCTAGTTCTTTTTGTGAAGAAAAAGGATGGAACCTTAAGGCTACGTATTGATTTTAGACAACTAAATAAGGTCACAATAAAGAAAAAATATCCTTTGCAAAGGATTGATGATCTCTTTGACCAACTGAAAGGTGAAATAATATTTTTCAAGATTGATTTGAGATCAGGTTATCATCAAGTGAGGATAAAAGAAGAGGACATCAGTAAGACAATGTTTAGAAAAAGATATGGGCATTATGAGTTCACAGTAGTTCCATTTGGTCTATCAAATGCCCCAACTATTTTTATGTGCCTGATGAATGGAGTGTTTAGAGAGTGTCTCCACAAGTTTTCCATTGTTTTCTTGGATGATATTCTAATCTACTCCAATACAGAAGAAGAGCATGAGTAGCATTTAAGAATGACGTTGCAAGTTTTGATAGAACATGAGTTGTATGCCAAACTAAGTGCAGTTGTTATCAAAACAAGATTCACTACTTGGGACATATTTTAGTAGATATGATAGCAGTTGATCCTGAGAAAATAGAGGCCATTAGAGGATGGCCAGTGTCAAGAAATGTAATAGAGGTCAGATCTTTTATGGGTCTTGCAAGTTATTACCAAAGATTCATAAAGGGGTTTTCAAAGATTTCAAGCCCAATCACTTCCTTGTAAAAGAAGGTAGTAAAGTTTGAATGGACTCTCAAATGTGAAGAAACTTTTCAACAATTGAAAGATATTTTGACGAATGCACCAATCTTAAATATTCTTGATCCAGATGAATATTTTGTAGTGTCCACTGATGCATGAAAGGAAGGGCTTAGTAGATTCATCACTCAAAAGGATCATGTGGTATGATATGAGTCTCGTAAATTAAAGGAACATGAGAGGAATTATGCTACACATGACTTGGAGTTGGAAGAAATTTTCCATGCATTAAAAATGTAGAGATATTACCTCATGGGTTGAATATGGTATGAATCATTTGTTTGGACAACCAACATTAAATGGCAGACAAACTAGATGGCTGGAATTTATGAGTAAGTATGAATTTGGAATTAAGAACATAAAAGGCAAGGAAAATCAGGTGGCTGATGCACTCAATAGAAGAGATCATGAAGTGCACATTTCATCCATTAGCATGTTCAACACAGATTTAAGAGAAAAAAATTTAGAGGCTACAAATTCATACCAACAATATGTAAAAATGACACAAACCTCCCAACCCGCAGGTCGGAAATCCGCACAGGATCTTTTCCTCCTCTGGCCCAAAGAGCTCGACTGGCCCTTCTATTCCCATTTCGGGAAATCTGCACCCACAACAAACCTTGAGGAATCTCCCCTTATATTTCGGGAGATCAGACTTCACGATTTTGCGAATCCTGTGGTCAAGCGTCCTATCCTTTCAACCCCCGAAATGCCGAAAACAGCCAACACTTGACCTTTCCCCTTTCAATTTTTGGCTTTCTCCTTATCGCGATTTCAGGAGTTGCGATGTCATGCAACTCTTCCCCTTGAATTTCGAAATCCCATTTCCTGATTTGCTGAAATCCCAAAATCCCCCTTTAAGGAGATCAACGGCTGTGAACTCTCCCTTGATCCAACGGTCAACACGATTTTGCGTACTGGGAGTTCAAGATGCAAAGTCTTGAGCTCTTGTCCTCTCTTGTCTTCCAGGTCCCGAAGTCCCGAAACACCGAAAGAGTCTCGTCCTTTCCTTGGTGTTCTTCCACGCGTCCCTTCAACTGCACTCTTCAACTGATGTGGGCTTCTTCCACCTATCAGCTCCTCTCGATCTACTAGCCCGTGTGAATTCATACTTTTAGGTATCGAAAGTTCAAAACTCTCGATCCCCAAAACCTTATGTCAATGGGAATGTCGAATTCTCGAACTCCGAAATGCCGACAACCGAATTTTTCGCAACCCTCAAATTTTGGATTTCTTCTCCTCTTGAATCCCGATACCTTGTTCTCGGGAATTTTGAAACCCCGAACTCCAAAATGTCGATGGACTTTGCAATAGACAAGGTCAACGACCCTTACCCACCTTGCAACTCTGTTAGATCCTACGACCCCCGCTATTTCGAGAATTCTCCCTTGAGAATTTTGGTCGTCCTATCCTTTACTCTCAAAAGGACTTCTGGTTCTGAACTTGGCCTAGTTTGACAACCATGCTCCTTGCCTTCCTTTGAACACTTCGAAGGTGAAAACCCCTCCTGATCTTCGTTCGACAACTTCGAAGACTCTATCCCTCTTGAGCTTGCTTGAAAATCCTCAAGTAACCTATGGATATATCCTGCGTGCACACCTTGCGACACTTCTTCAAATACTCCTAATCATTTTAACCCCTTGACTCTGCACAACTCTGCGATAGTAGTCCTTCAAAAAATTCGCTCAGGTTGTAAACTCCGAGGCTTCACTTGGCCTGCGCACACCTTGCACAACTCTTGAGCTAACTTGCACTTCTACGAGAATGAGAATAACTGTATCCCTCCTGAGCTTGCAGAAATAAACTCTGAACACGTCAACACACTCCTTGCAGACAATTTCACTGCACTCCTTGCAGGAACACTCTTGCTCAAATAGAGAAACAATTGAAACTCATTCCCTTACTCTCCCTCTCTCAGATTTCATACATTTAACAAGAAATCATTCATGTACAGCATGAAGAAAATGTACAATAGAAAGAGTAAAACAGCTATAAGAATAACATACAACATATGCACACAAAAAGCATTATACTACCATGAATCTGAATCAAAGCTCTTTGTATTAATTCAAAAATTTTGTACATTGAATTCTTCTATGCAGCTCTCTGCTACTGCTCCTCTCTATGCTCTATCTTGATCTATCTTGATAATGTTACAAATGATACAAGGGGAGGGTGTCTATAGTTAGTTTTCCCTCCTACGCTCTAAACCATCTAATCTACATTAAAACCTACCTACTTACATTAATGATGCATAAATGCCTCTACCTACTACAGATGTGAGCGAATCGCTCATGATCTATTTACAATCTACAAGTGCGCCTCCACTTAATTATTTCATTTAATACCCTCACATTTATTTCAAAACATTTCAAAACACTTTTGATAACGTGTTGAAATGCGTTGGCGCTTGTCCCAGTTGTCTTCCGCCTCCATACACGCTTGCTACCCGCGATGCTCCTGCATCAAAAATTAAAAGACACATTACAACATGGAATTCTACAACATAAATTTAATTATTGGTTAACAGAGGATGGAATCCTCATTTACAAAGGAAAAATATAAGTGTCAAATTCATGATAGCTAAACAATATAGTTTTTAAAGAGATGCACAATGTGCCATATGTTGGGCACCCAGGATATCAGAAGACAATTGCAGTTTTAAGAAGCCAATACTTTTGGCCAAGAATGAAGAAAGAAGTGGCTAATTACATAGCCAGGTGTCTAGAATGTCAAAAGGTAAAAAAAGAGAATAGACGTTTAGCATGGTTGCTACAACCATTGCCCATTCCTGAGCGGATATGGGAATGTTGATTAAGGTTGGTTGTCATTGATGTCAACCCTTGAAGAAAGCCCCGTAGCACAATGGTTTGGGTAATGGACCCAAGATTGTTTGATGTAAATATGACTCATTATTTTGTTGTCATGGTTGATAAGAAGTAAATATGGATGAACTCCAAAGTGGTCCCCTTATGGTGAAAGCCCTCACGGGAAGAGGCTTTGCGGAGTAAGAGAACCCATGATTAATTGTGGAATAATGAGATGAAGGACAGTGAATTTGTTAGGGAAACTATCCTATATGGATAGTTCTTCTCATTCCATTTCCAGTCGTATGTGGAACGCCACATAACTCCTCACGGTTAGAGAGTTATGACCATGTGAAGTTGGAGAACCTGAGTTTGGGTAATGAACCCAAGTTTGTTTGATGGATAATGGTATGATTTTTGATATATTTGAAGGTAATAATATTCTATATGGATATTACATGTCATTCCATTTCTGATGGTATGTGGAACGTCACATAACTCCTCACAGTTTGAGAGTTATGGCCTTAAGAAGTTGGAGGACCCTCACATGTCATCTAGAAGCCCCTAAAGGTCAAAGTAGTCAAAGTGGTTTAATGGATTTTAGAATGTAAATAATAAAGTGAAGTGATGAGTGTAATATAATTCAAAGTGAATACAAATTAAATTATTTAAATAATAAATTTAATGGAGAAATTAGAAGTGGGTTAACCCTAAAATAAGGAAAGTGGGCCAAGTGATCTAGAAGATGTTTTTAAGGAAGCTACTTGGAGAGTATAAATAAGATGCAAGGCTCTCTCATTTGAGAAACACTTGAGAATATTGAATATAGTTTTCTGAGGTAACCAAAGGATATCTAGGCTGAATTTCCGAGGGAAGGTGAAGAAAAGAAGGCCGGAATTCAAGGAAGGATAATTTTTTTTGATGGTTCTTTCTAAGGTATGTTATTTACAGGTCATCTCACCATTTTCGCTATAACATTTTTTATGTAATGATTCAAACCGTGAAATTTCTATTCCATTGATAAAACATATCCAAGTATCTATGGTAAAAAAATCATCTTGTGGGTCATTGTATTTTTGGAGTTACACTCCATGGAAAATAGGGTTTGTGGTTAGTCCTAAAACTAGTCTAAAACAAGTGTTTCCGGTAAAAATGCCATAACTTCTTCTTAACAGATAAAAATTCAGCACGACAAAATGTGTTGGTTAGAGTAAAGTCTATAGTATGTTTTCTAATAGTTTCATATTGATTCAATAAATATTCCGTGTGGGTCACGCTCTACAAGGTCGCTCTCTAGAATAAGCCATAATTTAGAAAGGTATGTCACTTTTGATATAAATTATTTTATGAGAGGTTCCAAGTAGTGCCACTTGGATGAATTTCATAAACCACACTAAAGAACATTGTGTATCAGTTTCAGATCTTTATACATTACAGGTACAAAGTTATGATTACTTCAAGTTAGGGTTGTTGATTAATCCAAAACTAGGCATGTGAGACTAAATAAAAGTTTG
>JZKD02S1813594.1:432640-451034 GCA_000966675.3 Picea glauca
TAGTTGATGATGTTGGTACATATTGATGAGTCATAGTTGATGAGTAGTTGACACATGATTGGTACATACTTGGTACACGGTTGGATGCACTTGTTTATGGTACAGGTTGATTACAAGTTGTTTGGTATAGGTTGGTGCATGGTTGATGCACTTGTTTGTGGTACAGGTTGATTATAGGTTGAGGTACAGGTTGGTGAATGGTTGAGGTACAGGTTGGTGAATGGTTGATGCACTTGTTTGTGGTAAAATTTGATTACAGGTTGAGGTACAAGTTGGTGCATGGTTGATGCACTTTTTTATGGTACAGGTTGAGGTACAGGTTGATGCATGGTTCAAATTTATTGGTACAAGTTTACAGTGGTATATCTCACAGTGATAGTGTGACAGTGGTTCCATCATTCTAATTCTACTTCAGGGCGGTTGGATGGGGAAAGGATAGGTGGTTGTAGCCAGAGAACACAAGGGGTTGTAGCCTCCTTCTGGCTGTAGCCAAAGAATTGGGGAGTTGGAGCTTCCCTCAGGTTGTAGCCTCAGAAGCTAGGGGGTTGGAGCCTCCTTCCAGTTGCAGCTGGAAAACAGGGGAAGTTGGTGCTTCCAATGAATGTAATTCTTCAAGACATATAAGAAAAAACATTCCATGGTTTTCTCCCACTTTGGGTTTCCACGTAAAAAAACTGGTGTACTGTGTATGTGTATGATTGTTCATTTGTTCATTTCTTATTTACTCTACAGTTATTGGATGATAATGCTTCATTGATATAACACTTGGATTATATGGTTAAAAATGATTAAATTTCTCTATTACAGATTCACCCCCCTCTTAGTAATCCAACAATTGGTATCAAAGCCAGTTCCTTAAGGAAACAATTTAACCATTGGAAGGAGATCATGGATTATTCTAAGAATGGAGTACCAATGGTTAATGGTCAGAATGGTTTTAATTATGAGATGTGGAACATAAAGATGAAATTATTTGTATAGGCACAGGGACATTATATTTGGCTATCATTAGTTACAGGATATGACAGTTCAAAAAGGGAAAAGACTATAGCCAAGAAGGAATTGAGGAAGAATAACAAAATAGCAATGGATTTCATCTGGGAAGGATTACCTAATCCGGTAAGAGAAAAGGTTGGTAAATGTTCATCAACAAAAGAACTTTGGGATAAGTTACATGACATATATTCTTCACCCATCACAGATTCAGAAAATGTTAAAGAAGATGTAGATACAAATCAAGAAGAATTATGTTCACCATGTCAAGAAGATTCAGAAGATGAAGAGTACATAATCACCAAAGGTATGTTGTTTTGTGTTAATTGTGAAAAACGTGGACATATTGAAATAGAATGCCATGAAGGAAATGAGATAGGAAAAATAATTGAAAAGGAAGACAATTATGAAGAAGAATTGATTAGTGTTTTAGATGAAATAAGAGAAGAAAACAATTCACTCAAGAAATAATTGATGAAACAAAAGGAAAGTGTTCACATTTTTGAAGAATCCCAACAGGTCATCGATAAATTAAGAACTTGGTTAGAAGAAGCCAGGAAGATCAAAGAAAATATTGAATATCAAAAGAAGTGTTTGGAAACCAACATAGTAGCATAGAAGGAAAAAGCAGAAATGAGAGAGAAGATATTGAAATATCATCTTAAGGAAAGAAGTAATGATCTAGACCATCTTGAGGCAGAGTTTGGTCAAGAAGAGAATGGACTTGAAGAAGAAATAATCACATTAAAAATTCATCTTGAAGAAGCGAAAAGAACATAATAATTCATGAAGTCTCAGATAATGAAGAAATAAGAAGAGGTTGAGAAGCTTGAAGAAGAAGTTGTCACATTGAGAAGTAAAATCATAAAGCTCAACAAGAACGTTGAAGAGACAGAAACATCCACATTAGTTATAGAGAATGAAGAGAAGCACTCTAGGTTGCTAGAAAAGAAGAATGAATAAAACATAAAGAGTTATGTAGAAGTACTCAAAGGAAGGAATCATGGTCAACCAGAATCTAAGAAAACTATTGAAGATACATCTTCAAGGAGACCATCCATGTTCAAGCCACAAAGAAGCTTCAATCATGATCATGATCAGTCAAGACAAAAATTCATAAGGACTACGCCACAAAGAAGTTCATTCACTCCCAGGTATGAAAATTTATTTTATGGTCATTGTTTTTATTGTACTAACTTTGGACATAAGGTTGCAGATAGCATGGATTATAAAAGAAATGTTCAAGAAAGAAGTGCCTATGTGGCCACACGTAACATTGAGTGTTACAAATTTCATAACTATGGACACATATCCAATGATTATAGAAGCATGATCAATACTTCCATGAAATATAATATTGATATCAGATATAAGAAAGTATGGATAAGAAAACAGGAAGAACAAGTGAACAAAGACCAGGTACCAGAGATCGCAAGATTGGCAATAAAACGAGATGAAGAAAATTCTACAAAGAAAAAGAAAGATGTCGGATACAGAAATGTTTGGAAAATAACTGAAAGAAAGGAAGGGAAAGTAATTAAGGAATAGGTTCAAGAGATTGTACTTTCAGGCATTGTAGTGAAAAATGAATCCACAGACAGAAAGAAATAATTCATAGCTCAGAGAGATAATGAATCTACCCATGAAGATGATCACGAATCTACCAATGAAGATGATCATGAATACACATTAGAGAAGGAATTGTTCTGAGCCATCTGGCTTGGAGACTCCCAAGTAATATGAATATTATATAGGGGGAGTCTATGCGATAGCCGTGACAGACCAAAAAACCATCCTTCGAGCAACTTGCAGAGTTTGAGAAGACAAATTCATAGCAATCAGTTAGCAAAAGTACAGTTTCATAGTATAATGATAAATGGGTTAGCATTATGGACAGTTGCGCAAGTAGAGTCTTGGAAAGTATGGAAAAATATGGATTCGTAAGAACACTTAGAAGGTTTGGATAGATATATGATAGTGGACGAGAGCATGGATTCATAAATTGGTTCAGAGAGTGGTTCAGAGACAAAGGAACATTATTGTAATGGATGATAATTACATAAGAAATGGCTCAAACAATGCTAATGGATTAAAAATTGACAGATGTTTTTTGGACACAGGCAGTGCATACAATAGTTCACATTCAAAACAGAGTAATGTTGAGAAACAACATTGACAAAACTCCCTACGAGATATGGAAAGGAAGACCAGCAAATGTGAAGCACTTAAAAGTTTTTGGAAGAAAATGCTACATAAAAAGAGAAGATGGAAAAATTGGAAAGTTTGACTCTCGTGTGGACAAAGGATTACTTGTTGGTTACTATAGTACAAGGAAAGAATACAAGTGTTACAATCTGAGATTGAACAAAACTGTGGAAAGCATCAACATAACAATTAATGAAATAGGCAGACCAGAATCAAACGAAGAAGAAAATAAATCAATGGAACAACCTTCCGAAGAAGAAGCAGAAGATGAAAAGGAAGTAGAAGAGGAAGATGAAGAGAATCCAACAGAAACATAAGAGCAAGTTTAGAAAGTGTCTCCAAATACACCTAGTAAAGGAGTACAGAAGAATCATCCTTCAGATCAGATTATCGGAAACAAATATGTAGGAGTTGAGACTAGAAGAAGAATCCATTCACCGGAACAAACACACCTAGAACTCTTATCTACAATTGAACCAAACTGTTTTGAAGAAGCCAACAAGGATGAATTTTGGAATAAGGCCATGGATGAACAATTGGATCAAATAGAGAAAAATGACACTTGGGAATTAGTTCCAAGACCAAAGAATAAGAATGTGATCGACACAAAATGGGTTTTCAGGAATAAATTAAATGAAGATGGACAAGTTACAAGTACCAAAGCTAGATTTCTATGTAAAGGATATGCATAAATTGAAGGAATCGACTTTGAAGAGACATTTTCCCCAGTTGCCAAAATGGAAGAAATCCGTTTGCTTTTAGCCCATGCATGCTCCAAAAATGTTAAAGTATATCAGATGGACGTAAAATCAACTTTTCTGAATGGGGAACTTGAAGAAGAAGTATACATTGAACAAACAGAAGAATTTTAGTTGTCAGAGAACACAGATTATGTGTGTAAATTAAAAGAAGGCCTTGGATGGTCTAAAAGAGGCCCCTAGAGCATGGTACTTCAGATTGGATAAGTATCTGCAGCAGGTAGGGTTCATAAAAGGAAGTGCAGACAACAACCTCTACATCAAGGTAAGTCAAGGTAATATTTAATAATTGAAGTTTATGTTGATGATATTATTTTTGGTAGTGATGATGATAGGTTAAGCCATAAATTTGCACAAGATATGCAGAATGAATTTGAAATGTTGTTACTTGGAGAACTATCCTTATTTTTGGGACTTCAGATACGTCAAAGAAACCAAGGAATTTTTATTTCTCAAATGAAGTATATCAGAGAAATGACAAAGAGGTTCGGAATGGAATATTGCAAACCATTTATCACTTCCATGCAAACCAGTTGCAAGTTGAGAAAATATGATGATTCGAAGTCTACAGATCAGAGGCAATACAGATCAATGATTGGCAGCCTACTATATGTGACAGCATCCAAACCAGATGTAATGCATGCAGTTGGACAAGTGGAACGATTTCAAGCAGCACCAAAGGAGTCACATGTGTTAGCAGTGAAGAGGATTTTCAGATATCTCAAAGGAACAAAAGAGTTTGGATTATGGTATCCAAAAGGAAAGGATATATCACTTATTTCCTACACATATGCAGATTGGTCAGGTTGTATTGATGACCGACGAAGCACCAGTGGAGCAACATTCTACTTGGGTGAGTGTTTAGTATCATGGCTAAGAAAGAAATAATCATTAGTATCTTCATCTACAGCCGAGGTAGAGTATATTGCAGCAGCGTCATGTTGTACGTAGGTTCTTTGGATGAAACAAACTCTAACAAATATACAGGTTGAGTATGATGAACCCATTCCAATATATTGTGATAATACAAGTGCCATCAGTATCTCAAAGAACTCGGTGATGCACTCAAAGATGAAGCACATTCCAATCAAGTATCACTTTCTACGAGATCGGGTTGCAGAAAAGAACATCAGAGTTGAGTATGTGGGCACAAAAGAACAAGTTCTAGACATCTTTACAAAACCACTTCCATGGGAGGCCTTTGAGTATCTTCACCATAGAATTGGAGTTACTTCTACTCTAAAATGAATTCTTTTTTGAATGCTTATCTTATATGTCTTATATGTACGCAAGGAATCACCATAACAGGACAGTTTAGTCAGGGGCATCAACCCTGGATGGAAAGATACCTTTTCCATTGATGAAAAAGGGGGAGAGATTTATCATATGCAGAGGACAGAGGCATGGTTCCAGGGGGAGCAGATTTATCATATGAAGAGGATAGAGGCATCGTTCTAGGGGGGTCACAAGTGATATGATTTCAGTATTGCATCAAAGTGTTTCCATCAATGCCAAAGGGGGGCATTGTTGATTAAGTTTGGTTTTCATTGATGTCAACCCTTGAATAAATCCCCACAACACAAAGGTTTGGGTACTTTGGACCCTCGAGGTTCAAAGGAATTGGTGGTTCGGGTACTTTCCCTTAATCTTTAAGAGATATTCCACTTGGATCTATTCCATGGAAGCCTCGAGATGAATAATTACCTGTCTTTCCATCATTTTATTGTATGGATCCTCGTGGTCAACACTCGGTCAACATCAACAACTCGTAAGCATTACAGTAAATCTGCAGACATTATAGGAAATCTGCGGGCATTACAGGAAATCTGGAAACTATTAAGAAAATACCACATTCAACGCTAGAAAGAAGGGAAAAATTAGTAAAAAACTTGAGGATTCATCCCAAATGGATTGAAGAAGATAATATCCTTGTGCTACAATGAATATTTGATCCGCAATTTCTGAAATTAGTTAGATGTAGGGAGACATTCGATTTTCAAAAGAATTGTATAAAGTAAAGGTAAGGGATATGAAATTTGATACGGATTTATGAGTGGAATGAAATCAAACCATAGATTTATAATATTGACATAGAGACACAGTGAAAAATAACAAATATACAGTAAAACTTGACTTCTATTAAATAAGAAGTCTGCTGAAAACTATAAAATGCAGACTGAAAACAAGCTTGCTAGAATGGTGGCAACTTATCTCTGAGAAGAGACATGACGGCTACGCTCATTCGCAAGAAGATGAGTACAATGAGGATCTGAATTCATTTTTTCAATAAACATGAATTCCAAAACCCTAGAAATCTAAAAACCTAACCATAGGATATGAAGCACCAAAAGTCATGTGGGCCCCGTTGGGGTAAGTTGGTACATTAACTTCCCAGGGTCATAATTTTTGCATACGATCTTCATTTAGTTAGCATGATAGCTCATTAGAAATGTATTGATGAGGAGATTCACTTATGGGGATCAATCGAATCCTTTAACTACCATTGATGTGGCTGATCATGAAAAATCATTGTTTAGGCCTTGGAAGTTCAGGAACGGAAAAATTGCTAAAAATAGTAAGTTGCCAAAATATTGTTTTGAGCCAGTTGAAAAAGGTGGGTGGCCACTGAGATTCTCCTAGATCAATCCTCCCCCATTAAGAAGCAATGGTCTCCCTTGTGTTGAGTGCCCCATCAGATGAGGAAATTTCTGCTGAATTTGGCCCTGGGTGAGCCACTTTCCTTGGTGCAAGAGCTTCCCTGCTTTGACAACCCGATAAAGTTGGATCTTATGTTGGAAAGTTCCCTTGACTTGTGTTTCCATGATCTGATCAATGGATTCATGTTCCATCCAGTCAGGGTTGAGCTCTGTTGGTTTTAATTGTTCTTCTATCTCTGAGATGTCCAATAATGGTGGAAAATAAGGCCGAAGGAGGTCCACATTGAACATTGGGTGAAATCCAAGGAAGGGAGGAAGGTTGAGCTCAAAATTATTGTCACCCATAGCCTTGGTGATGGTGTAAGGTACATAGTGAAGTGGATGAAGCTTCTGATGAGGCCCTGTAAGGCGTTCTTTCTGCAAGTGCAACCAAAATTTGTCTCCCACCTGAAACTGGCATGGCACCCATTGTTGATCATGGCGTTGTGTGTACTTGGCATAAGAATTATATAAAATATCATGAACCTGTTGTTAGGTGTGCTGGATCCGATCAATGAACCAGGTGGCTTTGTCAACTCCAGTTGGAGCACGCGAAAAGTCTTCCTGGGTGGACGCAAAGGGTAGTGCAACATCCATAGGGCCCAATGGTTGAAATATCAACCCCACCTGAAAGGGGTTGTGGTCGGTTGAGCTATGTATGGATCTATTGTTGTTGTGTTGAACAGAGGGAAGACTCTCATCCTAGGTGAAATGTCTCTTGGAATTATACATCCACAGGATGTGCACGATCATCTGGTAGACGACCTTGATTTGGCCATCCATCTAGGGGTGGAAGGAAATGGATTTGGTGAGCTTGGTGTCAAGCAGTGACCAGAGGGTCGACCAGAAAGTTTTGAGGAACTAGTTGTCCTGATCTGAGATAATGGCTTGTGGGATCCCAAAGTGTACCCACACTCATTCAAAGAAGAGATTGGTAGTGGAATCCACTGTGATTCTCTTCTTGCAGGCGGCCAAAATCGCCATCTTGGAAAAGCGATCAACAACTACAAAAACACATTCATTTCCCCTCTTGGTGGATGGAAGGCCCTACATGTATTCCATTGATATGGATTCCTAGGGCCTATGAAGAGTATGAATAGGAGTGTACAGGCCTTATTTCTTAGTGGCTGGTTCGACAATAGCACAGGCAGTGCATGACCAGATATACTTGTTGACATCTTGTCGAAGTTTCAGCCAATAGAAATGTTGTTGCAACACTGCAATTGTATTTTCCATGCCAAAGTGTCGTGCCACCCGACTATAGTGGGATTCCAAAATCAACTTCCCTCTCTCGCTTGATGGAACACAAAGATGGCCCAAATGGAACAACAACCCGTCTTGAATATGGAAATTAGTGACAACTGTGTTTGCACCCAACATATGGTAGGTGTTGGTGAATTCAAGATCTGTGTCAGAGAGGTGGGGCCATCTGGAGGTCTCGTGGCCATAAGAATCGAGCACTATGGTGAGTTCCACGAATGGAGGTCAGCTGAGGTAATCAACAATTTGGTTGGTACTTCTTGTTTTATACTTGATATTGAGGTGAAACTGCTACAAATATGTGGACCACTTTTGATGGCGGTCTATCTACAATTTTCCTTGTGTTTTTATGAACTACAACGACTTATGATCAGTGTGGATGATTGTCTCCTTCCCAAGAATGTAATGCCTCCATTGGTAGCAGGCTTGCACAATGGATTAATCTTATTTTTCGTAAGTAGGGGACTTATGGACAACATTTGATAGTGTCTCACTATGATAGGCCACATGGTGGTTTTGTTGAGTGATGACTACACCCACAACATAGTCTGAAGCATCTGTCTCGAACTCAAAGGGTTGTTGCAGGTCAAGTAGTGAAAGAACTAGGGTGGAGAACAAGCATTTATTCAGATCATCGAATGCTTTCTATTGGGAGAGGTGCCACACAAATTTTTCCTTACCACCACCCCTATTTATTTGGCTAAGGGCCCATGCAACATGGGAGAATCCCAACACGAACTTGCAATAGAAATTGGCAAGGCCTAAGAAGCTTCAAAGTTCAATGACCGTGGTTAGGGCTGGCCAGTCACAGATGACTTGGATCTTGGCTAAATCAACGTGCACACCATGTGTATCAATAATGTAGCCTAGGTATTGGACCTCGTCCATGCCGAAGGAGCATTTTTCCAAGTTGGCATATAGCATGTGCTACTGCAGAATGTGCAGAACCTGTTGAATATGTTGCATTGTTATGCCCAAGCCTTACTATAGACAAGGATTTCATCTTGATACACCAACACAAAATAATTAGTGAAATGTTGCAAGATATCATCCATCAGCCTCATGAAAGTTGTTGGGGAATTTTTCAAACCAAAGGGCATGACCATACATTCAAAAACACCTTCTTTTGACTTGAAGGAAATTTTCCATACATTTGTCTGTTCTATTGGGACCTGATGGTATCCAGACTTCAGATCAATATTGTTGAAGTATTGGCTCCCTTGAGTTGATCAAAGAGATTTTTGATTCATGGAATCGCGTATTGGTTCCTAACTATGATTTTATTTAGGGCCCGGTAATCAATGCAAAGTCGCCAAGTCCCATCTTTCTTTTGCGCCAGCATGATTTGGCTTCCACAAGGTGATGGTTTGGGTCAGATGTGCCTTTTGTGGATCAGTTCTTGGATCTTACGCTTGATCTCCTCATTTTCTATCAAAGAGCAGAGATAGACTGACCCATTGGGTAGTAGTGTGTCAAGGGTCATATTGATGGGATGCTTGACCTGACAGTGTAGAGGTACCCCAGTAGGTGATGAGAAAATGTCTTTCTATTATTCCATGAACTTATCCACTTGCTTCTATTGTGTGGAGAGTTTGGCCATGGAGGCCATGGATGTGGTTACAAACTTTCTCTCACTTTGAGAGTGAATCACGAAGAAGACAAACTTCCCGGTCTAAGAAATTACCTTCCTACATTGCTTGGTAGAGATCAAGGAAATAACACTAAGTGGGACTACCTCGGGTATCCTGTACAATTTCCTATTCAAATTAATAATAACACTGTAAGGCTTAGACCCATATACAACATGACATTTCCATAAATAAGGTTGGCCCAAAATAACATCACAAAATTCAAGGGAAGAAACATCACACAATACCTCATCTTTGAATGGCTTGATGTCATACGACAAGCGACACTGTTGGTTGACGTGAAGATCGCTTCCTTGACGGAGCCATCTAATGGTGTAGGGATGTGGGTGCGCCGTTGTTGGCAGGGCTAGCCACTTGAATACCTCTACTGATATGAGATTCTTCCGGCTATCGCTATCAACGATGAAGTGCAACAGAGTGCCTTTTACCCACATTTGTGAATGAAAGAGGTGCTCTCCTTCCTCTGGATCATCAGGTTCACCGGGCTGGATCTTGGTGGTAGAAATAATGTCACTGGATTCTACATTACTGATCCATCTCCCATTTTCTGGTTCTAACTCAGAGTCAAAACTCACTTCTGATTCAGAGGCTTTTACCTTATCCACCAATGGCTACTTTTAGCACAAATCATCATTGTTATGCCAGGGGATCTTATGGAAGTCACACCACTTCCCCGTATTTTTCTTCGTCTTCCCATTGTCCTTATTTTCTTGCGGCTTGGACTAGTTTTCTAGAGGTTTCCCATCTTTTCTTTGTCCTTTGTTCTGCGGGTTGGAGTTTCCCTTTCCCTTCTTCTGCTATTATGGGTTCCGAGACCCAAACTTTCGCGTCTTTTGTTTCAATTTCTACTCAATTTTGACGACATATCAATAGGCCATGCCCAAGGATGAGATGTCCAAAAAATCCATTTCTATATGGATGTATCTATGCAGATTTCCATGATACTTGAGCACGAGATGTCACTCAGAATATTTGATACCCAAATTGGTGCACAAGGTATGGAAGACATTAGTGAACTCTGGCACTGTTTGGTCTCTTTCATGTCGCAGTGTGGTCCATATTGTATACAAGTTGTCACAACTTCTGAAAGAGTAGTATTGATCCTTAATAACATCCCCAAAGGAACCCCAAGTGGCTGGAACTACAAATAATGTGGATCCCTCTATTTCATTTTTCTCACAGAAAGTCTCACACCAATCTTTGACATGGGGGACAACTTTGAGGAGAACACATCTAATATTTTCTCTATCGAAAAATTTGTGGATAGAAAAATATCGTTCTAGAAGGTTTAACCATTTATCTATGGCATCCACATCTATTTGAACTTCAAATATAGGAATATAAAAATATATTTGTACCTTGAAGGGGGTGGTTCCTCCGCTTGAGGTGGATGCGTCACTTGTTGACAATCGTTGAAGGATTTGTGCAAAGTTGTCCATCATCTTGTTCCTCTGTTGCTTAAGGGATTCCTCGAGCAACATTTTGAAAGGATCTCATGTCCCATCATCTTTATTTTCTCCCACCATGGACGGTTTATTGGGTGTGCGAGAGAAATTGTCCTTAAGAGAAACAAGATCAAGACCCAACTCTCTATACCCTGATCGCATCAGGGACATTCATTAAAAAAAATGACCAGGAGCAGACCACTCTAATACCACTGATCTGGATTAATGGGTAGAAGGAAATGAAACCATAGACATATAATATTAACACAGATACATAGTGAACAATAACAGAGATAAAACACAACTTGACTTCTATTAAATAAAAAATATTCTGAAAACTATAAAATGCAGACTGAAAACAAGCTTGCTAGAATGGTGGTAGCTTATCTCTGAGAAGAGATGTGACGACTACACTCATTTGAAAGAGGATGAGTATAATGAGGCTCTGAAGGAATTTTTACAATAAACATGAATGCAAAAACCCTAGATATCCAAAAACTTGACCATAGGAGATGAAGCGCCAAAAGCCATGTGGGCCCCGTTGGGCTAAGTTAGTACATCAACTTTCTGAGGTCATAACTTTTGCATACGATCTCAGTTTAGGGTGCACGATAGCTTGTTGGAAAGGTATTGTCAAGAAACTTCATTTAGGGGGCTCAATAAGAGTCTTTATCTATCATTGAGGTGCATGATCGTGAAAAAACGTCGTTTAGGCCCTCAAAATAGCCCCGGAAGTTCACGAACCGAAAAAACTGCTAAAAATCGTAAGTTGCCAAAAAACTATTTTGAGCCAGTTGAAAAAGGTGGGTGGTGACTGAGATCCTCCTGGATAAAAATTGGAGATTACAGATTATGTTGCTATCATCACTTAGAACATATTATAATTTCTGGAAACTATGTTTGAAGAGTAATTAATGAAGATCTGAATTTTTTTATGTAAACATCTTTGTGTTATGCGTTTCTTTAACAACACACCCTAGGAACGCCCCCTGGTATCTGCTTTGTTTCTTGTAGTTTATATTCTCTTTCAGTGATAGCTAAGTTTGCAGTGTGTTCTTGTTTCTTTCCATAAAGAAATTTTTTATTTTGTTTTCTTGTAATAGCACAGTGACTGTTCAATTTCTGTGAGTATGTTTGAATTCATGTAGATTTATAGCTCTATTTTTATCATCATGTGTGAATTTAATTTTCTACAGTATTGTTACAAACCTTAATCTCTTTGGGTTTATTGTATGAGTTGTTCTAGATTTAGACATTCAAAGTGTTCAACCTAAATTGAATAAACTTTTGTCTTCAGTGCCATACAAACAACTCCATGAAACATTCCCCAAAGTCGTTAAATATGTAAGTTTGTAGTTATTTAAGTTTGATTCAGTTTTAAATTGTTTGAATTTGACTCATTTATTTTCAACTCATAAATCATGATAATTTCTTTAAACATCAACTCAATTAACTAAACGAATTAATTTCTGCAAGAAGCACACCTGTAAGAGTAGCGATTTACCTGCAGTTTGAGCCTTTACCCTCTGACAGTTAAATTTGAACCAGTCGATTAAATAATTTTCAACATTTGTTTGTGAGTCTGTCAAGTTCAATAGGAAAAGGTTCAAAGTCAATTCTGCACATATTGTTCATATGTCTCACAAGTTTACTTTCCTGGATTGATAATTGAATGATGAGAAACCTAGACCACTAGGAAGCCCAACATTTTGGCATCGTTTCCGACGAGGCACTAAAAGAATTGAATTTGATGGTTAAAATTTTATGTTTTTTTAGTTTTTTTTTATTGATTTTCTTTTTGAGTGATTCATACATTTAGGACTAGGAGGAGTGCATGCGGTAAGATGAGAGGTAAGAACCCACATATTCACTTTAGTGAGTGTGTGAAAGTCCGATTCATGTGTGGTTTTCATGAATAATCCAGTTAGACCAAGGGATAACAAGGGCAGGTTTATTAAAACAAAAGAACCTGTTTCATCTAAATCAGAAAAACAAAAAGTTTTTGAAAAAGACAAACCCCCCACAAAACCAGTAATTCGAACACAATCATTTCCCAAAAAACCATTCACAAGATCATCCACTACTAAATTTGTTACAAGTGCTCAGCAGTATAAAGGAAAATAAGTTGGTGAAGAAACAATTAAGAAAACACAAACAAAGGAGGTTGTTGAACAATCAAAAGATTCATAAGATGAGCCAACATATTGTATCTTTTGGGAAAAGGAATGGAAGATGTTGAGTCATATCCAGAAGGAGGTGGTCCAATAAGAGCACCATATGGCAGAAGACTATGAGATGAATATGATAGAATACACAAAATGGTGGAACAAAGAAGAGAAAGAGAAGAAAGAGAAAGGCGAAGAAGAAGAAAGATGAAGAAGATAAATAACACATGAAGAGAGGGAAGAAAGAAGATGCAGAGCATAAGGTGAATCATATGGAGAAGAAGAAAGTGAAATCAATTTTAGATTTCCTATTATAGATGTACCTGCGGAACTTGGTAACGAGGTAAAAATGAAAAATATTTTCTCCTTAGTTCTTCCAAAATTGTATGGTTCACCTTTTGATGATCCTGATACTTTCCTATTCGAATTTTAAATCTTATGTATAACTTATGGTTATATAGACAATGCACATAAACTATGTTTGTTTCCTACAACTTTAAAAGGAAGTGCACTAAAATGGTTCATGGGTTTAGGAGAAAACTTCATTGCATATTGGGAAACAATGAGGAATATTTTACTCAAGAAATTTTAGGCATATTGTAGACCTCGCAATTCCAAAGAAGACATATTTAGAATGTCTCAACAAGAAGATGAGATTCTAGAAGATTACTTGGAATGATTTTTGTATAACCTTAAAAATTCAAAACATAGTACTATAAACTCTAATCTCACTTGCACTATATTTCGGAAAGGACTTCTAGATGAATACATAGATGTTCTGAATTTAATGACTTTAGGAGATATCTCTTCTTTACCATTTGACCAGATTTGTTAGAAGTACTAATGAGGTGTCTTTTTCATGTTTTAATGAGCAGGAACAAGAGTTAAAAGTAAGCTTGTCTAGAGAGGCTGAGTGGTTGAACATCATGCATCAAAGGTCCAAGCATGTGGAACCAACCTAGGCATAATGGATGCAACAAGGTACTTGGAAAGTGAGGTCCACTCATAGAAACATATATCTCCATGTGTATAGTGGTCATGAAATGGAGGTAAGCAAATGTAGATGGCTAGAGGTCAAGTGTGGTTGTATATGGAAATAAGAGGGAATAAAGAAAACAATAGTGCAACAATAGGCACCAAGACATAAGAGACAAAGGTTTGTGTAACCGTAAAGTAACATAAAAAGATGGGAACCCCCTTGAGATAAGACCAAAACATATGTGAAAAAAGAGAAATGGCGTTCAATGTCGAGTTATGACAAGGTCTATAGGAGGGTTCCTGAGCCTACAAGTAGTTGCAACATAGGTACCAGATGGAAATCAAGGTGCTAATTAGGGCGCCCATGGAGGGTAGGCATTATCTTGCAAGTTACGTAGTGAAAAAAGAGAATGCATAATTGTTACGACTTGACAATATCAAACCTAAGGCTTTGTGATGGAATAATGGATGGCTAATAATGCAAGATGGTGTTGCAGGGAAAAATCTATCTCTATATGTTGGTTTGAAACACGTACCTCAAGTTTAGTGGATGTTTCAAAAAAGTACTAAATAAAATGTCTCTAAATTCTTGATCAACAAAACTAGTATAAAAGTTAGTAAGTCCAATAAAAACCTCTGATAATAACTCATGTCCAAAAATTTAGAAGCAAAAACTTTTAAAATACAACATTGTACAAAACATTATGCACCAAATGGATTATGCAAAGTAGAGCCCAGTGATAGGCTCATGCCAAGGATCCTTACTATCATTGATGAACTCATGGGTCGTTGTTGGCACCATGTGGCACACTACATTGGGTCCATGCCACATAGGATCAAATATCTATGTATAAAGACATTCATCATGAGTAGTTTTTCAAGCTATTTTAGCTCCTTGATGATGACCATCAAGACAAAAATGAGGGACAAAACATTGATTTTTGGTTTTATTGAGAGCAAAGAATTCGGTGGCAAGTTCTGAAAAAGATATCTCATGCTCAAAAAAGGTTAATAAATGGAATTTCACTGGATTCCCCAGAAAATCCCCCCATAATAAATCAAAACTCATCATATTAACCCTCATCTATTATAAATAAGGAAGAATAGAGGATCGATGCATCACATGTTCATTTGTCTTATCGATTGAAGCCATGACCTCCAAGATGGCCTCATCTTAAGAAAACTCAAAATAGAGGAAATCATGTGAACGGGGAGAGTCAACAGCCCAAATGGGAAGAGTGGGTTGATCATATTCCATATTAGGATGGATTTTCTAATTAGTGTCAGTAGAGGCCGATGAGATCCCATGATCAATTTCTAGGACCATGTCCTAAGAATAAAAACAAGAGCGCAAAGGCTCCTTCTCATAACAAATTGAACACTTAGGATATGATGCCACATAATTCACCCATGGAGGGGTAGTGTCCACTAAATATTAGGAACATAGGATGGTGTATCATGGTGTAATGTAAAATAAGGATGGTGATTATCAAATGAAAGATAACCTATTGTGAAAACTCTTACATTGTGAGGAAAATCCATCACTCAAAAGAGCATAGACACCATAGCTTTCATAGCATATAAATAATCATGCACATAAATAATATTAAAGTCTAATGGGCCATTCAACACTATCACATTGACCATAATTGGATTCCCTCTTAACATGATAGGAAACTAAGGAAGAATCCCCAAAGATTCACTAGGTCTTTTATCAAAATCCAATGGTTGACTAGGAGATAACACAAGCTGGGGAGAACCTATAGCTTCCCAGGACGAGGATAAAATTATTATAGAGGCTCCTTCATCTATGATACATCGATAGATGGTTTTTGAATAAGATTCAACCTTTATTTTAAAAGGTGCAGAAGAAGGAAGGAGAGGCTCAACAAGACTGTTCTAATCAAAGGAATCACTCTTAGGACTTGGAGAGAGCATGCTTGAGGTGAGTGGGATGCCCCCTTGTTCAGAAGGTTCTAAAATAGAAATGAAGAAAACATGTGTGGTAGACACATCACTCTCTAAAAGAGGATTGGGATCGACCGAAGATTGCATCAATGTGGCCACTTCATCAACCAATGGTTGGGTAGGTTATCGAGGAGCAAAAGGTGATTTTGGAGTAGAAGAGCCTTCATACTTGGGAACACTCTATTGATGTCTGGAATGAGAGGACATATGTGAGTAAGATTATCTTCCTTGCAAATTGTACAAGGGAACGTAGGCTTGTGTCTTTCTCATATGGATTTATCAACAATATTAGTGCCCCAAGCATGACTTGCAGTGGCTAGTTTCTTTCCCAAAAAATGAATTACAGTGGTTGGTTTCTTATCACCAGTATGACTTCAAATACTAGTGTGTTGCCCCTAATATGAATTTCAATGGTTAGTTGCTCATCTCCAGTATGAATAGAAATGGTTGGTTTCTCATCTTCAGTATGACTAGCAGTGACTGGTGACATGTCTCCAACATGAATTGTGGTGGCCGGTGAATTCTCCCCTTTTTATTGCTTCTTATTCTTCTTATTCCTCTTTTTTTTCCTCTTAGACTTATGGTTACTAGGATATGGAATTTCACCATAAGAGGAAGGAGGAGAAATATATTTCACCAACAAATAATTTTCAATAGTATTAGGAACACATTGAGTGGTCATTAACCAAATCAGTATCCTTGCAAACAATATAGGAATATTCATGATGGCCATCAAAGGGGCACAAACGTTTCCAAAAGAAGGAAAATCACAAGAGTCCCCTTTGGGAGGGGTCCCTTGGTTGGAGTTCATATAATAATTTCCTGGCACTTGACTAGTATCAAATGCAAAGTGAGTGTTGGTGGGATATGGAAGCATTGATCCCTCGGGATAACTACCCCCAGGGATATTAGTGCCCCCAAATATATAACTACCCCAAACATTAGGGAAAACACTAGGGGTAGGACCAAATCGAGGGTCAAAATCCCAACCAAAATGAAAACCATCATTTTGTATCTCGGGCTACCTATAGGGTTACTAGAAATAGATGGGAATCCACTTCCTATAGTAATACCAAGTCCTTTCCCCCCACCGAACATATGTGTGGGAACTTGTGATGATGAAATGGGCGTACTAAAACTAGGTGTACTCATGTAAGGAAAGGATGTTATTGGTGTCATCCCCAGGATGGAATTATTAGATGTTAAAGGCATATATATGGGATTACCCATCCCACTAAGTTGTGGTAAGGAGGTGGTCACCATGAATTATCCCAACACAACTGGTGATGTACAAGTAGGTCCTCCCTCGTTGGGTGACCCGTTAATGTTTGTCATGGTATGAGGATTACTAAGGTAGGAAAAAGAATCATTAAATCGTCTATTCACATGAATGAGTAAAGGGTCTATGATATCGAAAATGATGTTGATCAGCCACAAAAAATAAATTTGTTTTAACCAAGAAGAAAACAATAACATATGGCCAACTAGACATAAAATTCACCACAAAGCACATGCCTAGAAAATCTAAGCCAACAAAAAGAAGTAAGTGGATAAAATGGGCCTTCCAAAAACCAACCCTTTGGGGGGAATCAAGTCTCTAAAACGTTGGCTAGAGAAGCTGTGAGTAATAGTTACAATAAACCTGACATGCAAATCCTTACTAGTGCAAGTACCTTCGTGAAGACAAACTGTTAAGAACCAAATAACAATATAGCATAGAAAAACCTCAAAAATAGTACTCAACGCCTTGAAAAAGAGACAATTTCAGATAATAAGCCTCTTCGAGGGGGTAACCTCCTTTTACCCCACTTAAATTTTCAAGTCCAAGATGATTCAAAATGAAAATGTCTCCTTGGTATATATAGGAGACTAGGAGGTATAATTAGAACTAATGGCCTAAAGTTGACATAAATAAAATAACATTGCTAATATAATATGCCCCAATTAAGGGGTAATGAGCCAATATTAGGTCTTAACATGCCCCTCCCCTTGAGACAAGTGTTGTCCACGATGCTTGAGTAACTTTGGATGCTTCTATATAAAAGACTCATCTTCCCAAGTGGAATCTCCACCCGATAGTTTCCTCCATTTAATGAGATACTTTGAAATGGATCTATTCCTCAGCTGGTAAATTCTTGTGTTAGTGATGGCTTCAGGATCCCATATGATTTTTCCTTCCTCGTCAAGTTCTAGCAATATAGTTTGAACTAGGATCTTGTTGCCTATAACCTTCTTTAAGCATGAAACATGGAAAACTGGGTGTACTCGTGAAGATGC
>JZKD02S1813594.1:477207-494390 GCA_000966675.3 Picea glauca
GAAACCAATTCGATATGGTCCTTTCAAGATTCTTGACAAGATTGGTAACAATGCCTTCCGTTTAGATTTGCCTCCTTATATGCAAATGTATGCAATTGTTAATGTTGAGAATTTGCAATTGTATGAGCCTCCTTTGCTTGATTATCAAGGAGATCATGTTCAAATTCCTTCTATAGATGATTTCTCCCCATAATATCTTATAGAACTACATGAAGACACAATCCTTGACAGGAGAATGAGGACTTCAAAACGAGGAAATGTGGAATATCTTCGAATTGGTCTTAAAGGCACCAATCCAAGCAAAGTCAAGTGGATTGGGGTTGGAAAGGTGAGGGAACTATACCCTCATCTTTAGATAGACTGAAAATAGTCTTTTGGAGGTCCAAAAGCTTTCCAATGGGGAGGTGTGATCCAAGGGATCAAATTTTGCTCAAAATTCAAAGTGCTCGGAATCGCTTCAAATCGAACCGGTGTGTATGCCTCGTCGTCACGAACCCAATGCAATTCATTTGGGTTCAAATGAACGTCGGATGAGAGAGATATCGCATTCTGTTCAAATCGTCAAACAGGCAAAAAAAATGTGTTGATTGTATAGTCTGTACAGTTCGTACGGATGCTAACATGGTAGACTCGTACGACACATGGCAGGGTTGAGTTGGCAGGGCCATACGACACGTGGTAGGTGTTGGTTGGAATTTGGATGACGAATCGTTTCTTGACACGTGGCTTGTTTGTGGCGAATGGGATGGCGACACATGGCCCAATCAATGGCCGCCACGTGTCACCTTGGCTATGGTTTAAAATCGATGTAGTTGGCAGGACTCGACCCTGCGACCTCAGAGAAAGGGAAGAGCCTTGGGAAGGGCCACCCAACCGACACGCCCACATATGGTTCTTAACATACATATGAGTTTTAATTTATTTGAATTAATATATGTTGTGAGTTGGGGCGCGGTCCAGGCCGGGGCTAAGCCCCAGCCGCCGGTCATATGTCTGTGCCATGTAACCACTGGCGTGCGCCCTCTGACCCATTACCATATGGTTTAAAACTTGATCCCTTTTTGTATATGCGCGCGGTCACATGGTGACCCATATGCCCACGGTCTTAGCGGTTAGGGGCTAGGCGTGCCCTAACCGTCCTACAGTTTGCACCATTTTACGGTTGCGTCTGGTGCTAGATTTTAACAAAAATATGCGCGTTAGGGCTAGGTTTAGGAGGCAGAGGTGCATTTTGGCGATCCAGAGACAACAAGTTTGAAAGGGAACTTCTAGGAAGCCTATCTTCTTCAATTTTTGGCCAAACGAGGTGCTGAAAAATCCCAGCTAGGGGTTTTTGGATGTTCTGAAGCCATTGGAGCCATCTATTTGAAATTTTGAGCATTGTAAAGCACATATTTTATCACTTTGAGCAAAAAATACAAAATATCCACTGGAAGATGGACCAGGAGATGTAGCTTAAGAGAGGGGTGAACTCCTTTATCATTTGTTGTGTTATGTGTTTTCTGTTCACTATTATTTGTCGTTGATTATATACATCTTGAATGTGAAATTTCTATAAAACTTGTGTTTGCAAAATTGATCCATTTGCATAATAACACTTGAATTAAAACTTGCAAATATTTTCAAGAATACAAGTCTTTATCATTTTCAGATCAACGTGTCACCCAATGGTTGGTCATTCAGTTTATGAAAAAATTGTGGAGTTTACTGGATTCGAACCAGAGACCTCTCCCACCTAGCAAGTGACTTGGCTGAAGGGTCGAATGTCAATGCGCCACCAAGTTGTTTGTTATACCATTCCCACATTATATTATATAAAGTGCAATGTATGGTGTAATGGAGGCGGAAGGGAGATGGGGCTAAGCCCCATCTTGTGGGTTTATGTTTGCTATATAACCATAGCTTAAAACGAAGGTGCTCCATTCCAACAATGCATGGGCACGGAGCCATGGGATCCGGACCTAACTCATAGCACACCCGAAGCCATAAGACCCGGGGCTATAACCATAACCCATGAGCACAATTGGGGCGTGGTTCTATTGTTATATGCCATGTGACCTAGTTTTACGAGATAAGGGCCAACGCACAACCCTTAGGGGTTGGAGCTTGGACACATGGTGCCATGTGACTGAGTATTAGGGGCGTGAGCCAAGAAAAAGGGGATTAGCCATTTATTAAAGCTAAAGTGGATTTTCTAACTTTGGGTTATGGACTTTTAGGTAGATTTGATGGATTTTTGGCCATTATTGGGGGATATTGGGCCCTTTTTGAGGCCAGATATTGGGAGGAAGTTGGGAGATGGTTACCAACTTCAGGCCTATATAAACCAGGCCTTATGGAGGCCATCGGGAGATCAGAATGGGTTCATAATAGGTTTATTCTTCTGGATTGTTGAGCTAAAGGCCATTGTTATGCAGGGAAGCTATTGAGGAGCGCACCTTTGTGGGCCATTTCTGGGAGCCTCGTTCATGTGATTTGGGTGCCATCAGTTTTGATGGCTTCATGAGATTTGGTAGAACATGATCATCTCATTTTTGTAACCTTTTGTAACTATCATGATGTACCTGAAAATCTTCAAACAAAATAAGGAAAGCCCACTGAGACAATGCTCGGAGACATAGGTGAGATTGTTGAACTCTGTTATCACAATGGTTTTATGGTTTGATATTGTTTATGCTTTATTTTAGATCTTCATATGTGTATATGGATGTTATGATTCTTCTATACTTCTTCCTTTTTATTTAAGCTTACTAAATGGCTAATAAACACATGCATAATAACTCAACCATAGTGGTGTAAAAGATCTTTTACACGACTATGGTTGAGTTATTATGCATGTATTTATTAGCCATTTAGGAAGATTAAAGAAAGAGGAAGAAGTATAGAATAATAACAATAGCCATATACACATATGCATATCTGAAATAAATCATAAACATTAGCAAACCATAACACCAATGTGATAACGAAGTTCGACAATCTCACCTATGTCTCCGGGCCTTGTCTCAGTGGGCTTTGCTTATTTTTGTTCGAAGATTTTCAAGTACATCATGATAGTGAAAAAAGGTTACAACAATGAGTTGGTTTTTTCTACCAGATCTCATGAACCCATCAAAACTGATGGCATCCAAATCGGATGATCGAGGCTCCCAAAAATGGCCCACAAAAGTGTGCTCCTCAATAGCTTCCCTACATAACAATGGACTTTGGCTCAACAATACGAAAGCATAAACCTGTTATGATCTTCCCATGGCCTCTAGAAGGCCTAGTTTATATAGACCTAAATTTGGTAACCATCTCCCAACTTCCTCCCAAGATCTGGCCTCAAAAAGGGCCCAATATCCCCCAATAATGGCCAAAAATCCATCAAATCTGCCTAAAAATCCATAACCCAAAGTTAGAAAGCCAACTTTATCTTTAATAAAGGGCTAAGCCCCTTTTTCCTGGTGCGTGCCCCTAATACTCAGTCACATAGCACCATGTGGCCAAGCGCCATCCCCTAAGGGCTGCGCGTTGGCCCTTATCCCGTAAAACCAGGTCACATGGCATATAACAATAGAACCACACCCCAATTATGTGCATGGGTTATGGTTATAGCCTCGGGTCTTATGGATTCAAGTGCGCTATGAGTCAGGTTTGGATCCCATGGCCCCATGCCCTTGCATTGTCGGAATGGAGTGCCTTCATTTTAAGCTGTGGTTATATAGCAAACATAAACCCACGGGGTTGGGGCTTAGCCCTAGCCCACTTCTACCTCCATTACACCATACATTGCACTTTATATAATATAACGTGATAATGGTATAACAAACAATTGGGTGGTGCATTGGCATTCTACCCTTCTGCCAAGTCACTTTCCAGGTGGGAGAGGTCTCTGATTTGAATCCAGTAAACTCCACAATTTTGCCATAAACCGAATGACCAACCACTGGGTGCCATGTGGCAGCCCACGTCTGGGCCATGTGGCAACACATTATTCACCAATTTTTTATGCCACTTGTCTATCAGCAATTCTCCCATGTGTCAACACTGTACTCTGCCCTGTCAGCAATTGGCCATGTGAGCACACCTGCCACGTGTCATCGTACATGCGTTCCATGTGTCACCCTTTTATTGGTGACACGTGTCACCTACCAGTTGGTCCACCTGTACCTACCACGTCAGTAGTCCACTGTGTCCCTGACACATCAGCTGTACAGACTTCTGCCAACTATGATGCCACGTGGCACTGTATGGACTGTATAGTCAGCATTTGTTTTGCCTTTTTAGCAAAACGAACATAACATGATATCAGGAGCATACGATGTTTGCTTGAGCCCGTTCAAGTTGCGTTGGGTTTGTATCGATGAGGCCTACATACAAGTCTATTTTGAATCCATTCTAAGAACTTTGATTTTTAGGCCTTTTTGAGCCCCATCAAGCTCCTGGATACAAATCTGGATTAGGTAGGAGCATGTAACTATGAGAATCTTGTAGAGAGAAGTGAAGAGTTATAGGGAAGAGAATGAAAATATTATGAAGGCTCAGGAAGAGATACTTTAGAGCTTGAACATGTTGCAAAATCAAGCCAATAAAGACTCTTGCACAAAGCAAGCAACTAGTGCTAGACAAGTGACATCATCCAAATACTATAGCATAAAGGATGAGCATGGGAATGGTAGGAAGTGAAGGAGCATGAGAAGACGCCATCATTCTGTAAAGAAATCCACTAGGAGATATCATGCAAGTTTGGGTCCAGGAAGCAACCCAAGTGTGTCCCTTGTGAGGAGACAAGGGAAACCATGTGGGGGGATCAACTTAAGCAAGAAAACTACCTTGATGAGAGGAAGGTCTCATGGAGGTAGTTCAAAGGATATTTCCAAGAGAAATATTTGTCTAAGCATTATTATGAGAGAAATATGAAAGGTTTATTTGAACTCAATTTGGGAAGCATGACATTGGATGCGTATAAGAAGAGGTTCTTTGAGTTGTTGAAGTATGTGTACTTCATAAGGGATGAGAAGGACACAATCCAAAGGTTTCTAAGCGGGTTACCCTCTTTCTACAATGAAAAGATATAATATGATAACCCTAAGACTTTGGAGGAGACCATAAGGATAACAAGACATCTCTATGAGTAGAGTATAGGTAGGCCAGTCTTCCAAAAGACTTGGAATGATAAGATGAAGGGTAAGAAAGAGAAAAGGAAGAAAGGCTTAAAGCTAGCATTTTTCAAGAATAGCTCCCAATAAAATCAATAGGGACAGTCAACCCAAAATGATAAAAATGCAATAGATTCTTTTGGGAAAATTCCAAGGCAACAACTTGTACAATGTTGGGGGTGTTAGGGAAATCACTTATATAGGGACTACCCTCACAAAGGTGAAAGAATGAGGACCGTTCACAAAATTTAGGAGGTTGAAACAATTGAAGACATGGGAGGAAGCATGCCAAGGATTTATGTATTCTTGGACAACAAGAAAGAAAAGTATCAGTCCCCCATGATTGAAGTGGAAGTTAAGATTGATAACTAGCTCATAGTAACTTTAATTGATTATGGAGCTAGCCATAGTTACATAAACTCTAACATTGTTAAAATATTTTGCTTGCAAAGGAGTAAGCATAAGAAATATTGGTTAGTTCATTTAGCTATAGGGGCTAAGAGAAATATCAATGAGTTGGTCAAAGATTGTCCAATATACATGAATGGGCTCAACATGAAGGTAGATGTGAACATCACACCATTGGGTCCATATGATTGTATAATTGGCATGAATTGGTTGGAGAAACACCATGTTGTCCTAGACTATTACAATAAGACAATAACATGTCTTGATGAGTATGGATATCAAGGAAAGATTCAAGGAATTCCAAGAGTTGTAGCTGTTAGAGAAATCTCAGCCATGCAGTTCAAAAAGTGTTTCAAGAAGGGATGTCAAATTTTTGCAACCCATATGGAAGAGGCAACCATAGACAAAGTGACAAGTATTGAAGACCACCTTGTCTTGAAATATTTTGAATATGATTTTAGGGAAATCCCAGGATTTCCACCAAAGAGAGACATTGATTTCTCTATTGATTTGGTGCCAAGAGTTTCCCCAATGTCCATAACACCTTACATAATCAGCACACCAGAATTAAAAGAGTTGTAAATGCAGCTTCAAGAGTTGTTAAGGAAGGGGTATATACGCCCAAGTGTGTCACCTTGGGGAGCCCTAGTTATTTTTTGTGAAGAAGAAGGATGGAACCTTAAGGCTATGTATTGATTTTAGACAATTGATTAAGGTCACAATAAAGAACAAATATCCTTTACCAAGGATCGATGATCTCTTTGACCAAGTGAAAGGTGAAAGAATCTTTTCCAATATTGATTTGAGATCAGGTTATCATCAAGTGAGGATAAAATAAGAGGACATCAGTAGGACAACGTTTAGAACAAGATAAGGGCATTATGTGTTCATAGTAGTGCAATTTGGGCTATCAAATGCCCCATCTATTTCTATGTGCCTAATGAATGGAGTGTTTAGGGAGTGCTTGGACAAGTTTGTCATTGTTTTCTTGGATGATATTCTAATCTACTCCAAGACAGAAGAAGAGCATGAGAAAAAAATAAGAATGGTGTTGCAAGTTTTGAGAGAACATGAGTTGTATGCCAAACTAAGTGCATATTTTATCAAAACAAGATTCACTACTTGGGACATATTATTTTAGTAGATGGGATAGCAATTGATCTTGAGAAAATAGAGGCCATTAGAGGATGGAAAAAATCAAGAAATGTAATAGAGGTCATATCTTTTATGGGTCTTGCAGGTTATTACCGAAGATTCATAAAGGGGTTTTCAAATATTTCAAGCCCAATCACTTCCTTGAAAAAGAAGGGGGTAAAGTTTGAATGGACTCCAAAATGTGAAGAAAGTTTTCAATAGTTCAAAGATACTTTTACAAGTACACCAATCTTAAATATTTTTGATCCAAGTGAATATTTTGTAGTGTGCATTGATGCATGCAAGGAAGGGCTTGGTGGAGTCCTCACTCAAAAGGATCATGTGGTATGATATGAATCCCATAAAATAAAGGAGAATGAGAGGAATTTTCTTACACATGACTTGGAGTTGGCAAAAATTGTCCATGCATTAAAAATGTGGAGACATTACCTCATGGGTTGAAAATGATATGAAGCATTTGTTTGGACAACCAACATTAAATGGTAGACAAACTACATGGATGGAGTTTATGAGGAAGTATGAATTTGAAATTAAGCACATAAAAGGCAAGGAAAATCAGGTGGTTGATGCACTCAACATAAGAGCTCATGAAGTGCACATTTCATTCATTAGCATGTTCAACACAAATTTAAAGACAAAATTTTAGAGGCTACAAATTCAGACCAACAATATGTAAAAATAAAAGACACATTACAACATGGAATTCTACAACAAAAATTTAATTATTAGTTGACAGAGGATGGAATCCTCATGTACAAAGGAAAAATATATGTGTGAAATTTAGGATAGTTGAAAAATACATTTTTGAAAGAGATGCACAATGTGTCATATGTTGGGCACCCAAAATATCAGAAGACAATTGTAGTTTTAAGAAGACAATATTTTTGGCCATAAATGAAGAAAGAAGTGGCTAATTACATAGCCATGTGTCTAGAATGTCAAAAGGTAAAAAAAAAGCATAGATGTCTAGCGGGGCTGCTACAACCATTTCCCATTCCTGAGTGGAAATGGGAAGTCATTACAATTGATTTCATTACAAAGTTTCCCAAGACAGTGAAGCATCATGGTGGTGGTAGACAAATTAACAAAAGCAACACATTTTATTCTTGTGAAGACCGCACACTGTTGGGCGTCGATTTTGACCATTTTATCAGCTCTTTTACCTTCACTTTTACCTGTTCACCTATAACTTTTGCCCATTTTCACCTCCCTTGTTGGAATAATGTGCATAAAATAAGGTATAAGTTTTTATTTGAGAGAAAAAACTTAGTTTACCTTATGAATAGTGATTAAAATATATTTATGCAATTTACTACCTGAAATCAGTAATTACAAGAATTAATGGTATTTTTGAGTGATTACAGGAATTGGTGGTTCGGGTACTTTCCCTCAGTCTTCAGGAGAGATTCCACTTGGATCTATTCCCTGGAAGCCTTGAGATGAATAATTTCATGTATTTCCATCATTTTAGTGTATGGAGCCATGTGGTCAACACTCGGTCAACATCAACAGCTCGCAAGCATTACAAGAAATCCACATATATTATAGGAAATCCACTGGCATTATAGGAAATCTGGAAACTGGTCAGAAAATATAAAATTCAACACCAGAAAGAACGAAACAATTAGTGAACAACTTGAGGATTCAACCCAAATAGATCGAAGAATATAATCTCCTTGTGCTACAATGAAGATCTGATCCACAATTTCTAAAATTAGTTAGATGTATGGAGACATTTGATTTTCAAAATCCTTTTATAAAGTCAAGGAAGTGGATATGAAATTGGATATTAGAGAGAATGTTTCTATCATCACTTTTTACATATTATAATTTCTGAAAAATGTGTTTGAAGAGTGATTGATGAAGATCTGAGAATTTCTATGTAAACATCTTTGTGTTCTGAGTTTCTTTAACAACATACCCAGGAAGGGCCCCTGGTATGTATTTTGTTTCTTGTAGTATGTATTCCCTTTTAGTGATAGCTAAGTTTGCATTTTGTTCTTGTTTCTTTCCATAAAGAATGTTTTTATTGTGTTTTCTTGTAATTGCACAATGACTGTTAAATTTCTGCGAGTATTTTTGAATTCATGTAGATTTATAGCTCTGTTTTTATCATCACGTGTGAATTTCCTTTTCTACAGTATTGTTACATACCTTAATCTCTTTGGGTTTATTGTATGAGTTTTTATAGATTTAAACATTCAAAGTGTTCAACCTCAATTGAATAAACTTTTGTCTTCATTGCCATACAAACAACTCCATGAAACATTCCCCAAAGTAGTTAAATATGTAAGTTTGTAGTTGTTTAAGTTTTATTCAGTTTTCAGTTGTTTGAATTTGAATCGGTAATTTTCAACTCATAAATCATGATAATTTATTTAATCATCATCTCAATTAACTAAACGAAGTAAGTTCTACAAGAAGCACACTTCTAAGAGTAGCGATTGACCTGCAGTTTGAGACTTTACCCTCTAACAATTAAATTTGAACCAGTCGATTGAAGAATTTTCACCATATGTTTGTGAGTTTGTCAAGTTCAATAGGAAAAGGTTCGAAGTCAATTCTGCACATAGTGTGCATGTGTCTCACAAGTTTACTTTCTTGGATTGATAATTGAATGATGAGAAACCTAGACCACTAGGAAGCCCAACATTTTGGCGTCGTTGTTGAGGAGGCACTAAAATAATTGAATTTGATGGTTAAATTTTCTGTTGTTTTTAGTTTTCTTTTATTGATTTTCTTTTTCAGTGACTCACACATTTAATACTAGGAGGAGTGCACACGGTAAGACGAGAGGTTAGAACCCACACATTCACTTTAGTGAGTGTATGGAAGTCCTAGTCATGTGTGGTTTGCATGAATAATCCAGTTAGAACTAAGGATAACAAGGGTAGGTTTATTAAAACAAAATAACATGTTTCATCTAAAATAGAAAAACAAAAATTAAAATAAAAATAAAAACAAAAAGTTTCTGAAAAAGACAAACCCCCCACAAAACCACTAATTCGAACACAATCATTTCCCACAAAACCATTCATAATATCATCCACTACTAAATTGGTTACAAGTGATCAAAAGGATAAAGGAAAACAAGTTGTTGAATCAACAATTAAGCAAACACAAACAAAGGAGGTTGTATAACAATCAAAAGATTCAAAAGATGAGCCAATAGATTGGAACGCACAATTTTGTATCTTTTGGGGAAAAGGAATGGAATATGTTGAGTCATATGCAAAAGGAGGTGGTTCAAGAAGAGTACAAGATGGAAGAACACTAGGATATGAAAATGATAGAATACCCAAAACAATGGAACAAAGAAGATAAAGACAAGAAAGAGAAAGCCAAAGAAGAGAATGAACACATGAAGAGAGGAAAGAAAGAAGACGCAGAGCAAAAGGCGAAGTAGATGGAGAAGAAGAAAGTGAAGTCACTTTCGTATTTTCTACTATATATGTACCTGCAACACTTGGTAATGAGGTAAAAATGAAAAATATTACTCCCTTAGTTCTTCCAAATTTTTATGGCTCACCTTATGAGGATCATGATGCTTTCTTATTCGAATTTGATGTATTATGTAGAAATTATGGTTCTACAGATGATGCACATAAACTCTATTTGTTTCCTACAACTTTAAAAGGAAGTGCACTAAAATGGTTCATGGGTTTAGGCAAAAAATTCATAGCATATTGGGAAACAATGAGGAATATTTTCCAAAAGAAATGTCAGGCATATTGTAACACCCTGTTTCCCACAGTTTGTAAAAAATAACTGGACTGGCCAAGAACTGTGGAAAACTCAGAAATGTGAATGTGTGATGTGAATGGACCTTGTGCAAAAGGTCAATGAATGTGAATAATATTATGTATATATATTGTAGGACTGTTGAGAGGGGATATTCTGAAAAAGAGACCACGATGGCCGAAGAAATACGGTGGAAGGCACCTAGAATGGTGGCGTTAACTTCCACCGAAAACAATACCGTATTTGGACTTCACTGGCTCGAAGAACCAAAAGCGGCTCGCTGGCCCCGAATTAAATGTCTCACAGGCTAGTAGGTAGATGGCTCCTCAAGAATTAATGAGGGATGGGGAGGTGAACCGCCCATTCGTAGAGCCATCATGACTGACCAGTGCGAGGGAAATCACGCCACACGCAACCTCGCAAGAGGATAAGGCATGGGGTAGAAGCAATTGGGGGCAGACACGAGGGGAGAAAGAGAACTCTGGCAATATGCAGAGTGAGTGATAGCAGAGAGGAAGGAGAGTAACCTTCGCTTCTGGTCACTGGCAGATAGAGACGCAGTCTCACAACATCGTGGTCTCAGCTCAGGGGTGGCTCGCGGTAAATCTGTTGGGATTCGCTGAGCCTACGGTTGGGTGGAAACGAGCACACCTCTCAGCAATTGCATAAACCCTGGTGTTATTTCTGATAAGTGTTTTGCCTCTGGCATCTTGAAATATATATTTATTCTGACATTTATGTTTATAAGAAGTGAAATGGTGAATGATTCCAGAGTAAGAATGTCTGTATGGTGTTTTGATCAATACTGGTAGATACATGTTTATAATGGAAAGACTACGTATGGCTTATGTCTTCATAAATCGTTATTTATATGCTTACCGACCTAATACAGACTGCATGTCTGATTCATGGGAGAAAAGTACCCTTATATGCCTCAGATAGTACCCTGGGTAAAAACTTCCCCTTAGAGATACCCTCCTTGAAAATCCCATCAAGAACCGGGAAA
Source organism: Picea glauca (assembly GCA_000966675.3). NCBI lineage: Eukaryota > Viridiplantae > Streptophyta > Pinopsida > Pinales > Pinaceae > Picea > Picea glauca. Next base: position 488,659 of record JZKD02S1813594.1, read on the forward strand.
GAGAATGTGAAGGCGTAAGGCGTTAGTAACCCTGCATGAGGAGGAACGATCCTCTTGAAAACCCGAGATGGCAGCATAAAGATGAAGTATCGAATCGACGAACGAGATCTCGTCAGGAGATCTGTGGTCACTCATGACCGTCAGATCGGAAGAAGAAGATGGAGTGTTAAGTGCCTTAACCCTGATAGGTATTGATCGACGGACGAGATTCCATCGGGAAACCTGTGGTCACGCATGACCGTTAGATTGGTAGGAGTAAGTAGGGTGTTAAATGCCTTACCCCTTTGATTTTTGTGTCTTCGTGGGCAACGAAGAAATCGGGACCATAGATCTCCAAGGTCCATGGGAGTATCTAGACCGTTGATTTTTCCACGTCCAGGGAGTCGGGGAACAATGCACGGGTAGGAACCAATCTGAGCCGTCAGATCTCGGCTGGAAAACCCGACAGCCATCGGATCTGTCAGGAGTTACCCGAGGGTTAAAACCCCAGTGGATAGGGGCGAAAGCCTCGGGATAGATCTGTACCGTTCGAATAACGGAGGCCACGTGTCGTGAGATTACCCATTTCGAGAAATCGAGAATCGCGAACTCGGGAGTCCTGGTGACGAGAGTTCGAGACTTTCCATGGTGAAAACCCCAGGTTAGATCTGAACCGTCCGAATAACGGAGGCCACGTGTCGTGAGATTTCCCATTTCAGGAAATCGGGAATCGCGAACTCGGGAGTCCTGGTGACAAGAGTTCAAGACTTTCCATGGTGGAAACCCTGGGATAGATTTGGACCACCCGATCTCGAGAGGCCACGTGTCATAAGATTACCCATTTCAGGAAATCGAGGATCGGGGATTTGGGAGTTCCGGTGACAAGAGGTCGGGCTCTCGCCTTGATAAATCCCAACAGAAATAAAACTGTGGTCATATGAGAAGAGGTCATATCGACCAAGGCGTAGCCTAGGGGGCTAATTGCCAAACGAGGCATGTTCGACACTTCGACATTTCGGTACTCGGGACACCGAAGGGCATGCTTCCCTGTGCCAACAAATCCCGAAATTAAGACTTGCAAACCCCCGCCTGTTAGTATGAGGGTTAAGTATTGATCAATGGATGAGATCCTTTCGGAGGATCCGAAGTCTGTGACACCTGTAGATGTGGTAGGGGGAAGGAATGCAAAGGATATTTCCTCAACCCCTCTCAACCTTTACAAACGATGAACGAACAGGATCCTTTTGGAGGATCCAGAGTCTGGGATGACCGTGAGATGTGAGGAAGAGATGTCGGCTTTAAGCTGGGGCGTGAATGCGCATTAAGGTAAGTAACGAGCAGATCTGGACGGCCAGAGTCCACCCGCCCAGATCTACGGTTGAGGTTTCATTCTGGAGCCCCCTTGTTATTATGCCTTTAGCGGTGGGTGGGGGGTACGGAATCGGACGTGCAACTCTCGAATAGTTGATATTAATTCACCTTGATCAACGGTGCTCAAGTGAATTACGGACCCCCCTTGCCATTCTGCCTTTAATGGGGGGGTGTCCGTAATAATGTGGCATGTGAAGTGGGGCCCCCTCCTGTCCTGTCGACTACCGTGTCGCATTTCCCCCTCTGCCACCTGTACTCCACTTAACCATGCGACGGGGCCTGTTCTCATTGGTTGTTCTCTAGCCCTGTTGGGATTCGTCCCTATTGGTCGATCGCTAGCCCTTTTGGGGTTCGGCAGTTGCAGAGTCGAACAATTCGACACCCCAGTAGCGCTGAGGTGTGAAATACAAAGATGCACCACCATTATTTGAACTATGATCATGACCCGCGATCACATGGGAACAGAGAGAGAGAAAGAGTTAGCTTGCACTAGGCCTCTGTAGGTAATTCGGGGGCTCTGATTCAGCAGAAATCAACGAAAATTTTGATTGATGTAGTGGGTATGTGACAGCACGAAGAATCTTTTGGGTTGTTTCCAACCCATACAAGTGACTTCCACATGCTCCAGTGTGACAGTCATTCAACACAAGTTCTGCCTCTTCGTGAGTGAAACAACGATGAAGAATGCAATCCACTCCTTGACAATATAAAGTAATATCGATGATAAGATTGTTCTGTGCTTGATGGTGTATTCACTGCCGCTCATTGTGGGAAGCAGAAGAAGGGCACTTCAAAGTCGTGAATACACAAGTATATCTCCATATCAAGGGTCCGAAGATGTAATAAGGAAAATATCCCCATTGATCAGTGACTCTTCAGGAAAATATTTATCACTCTCGACCGGAAGTTTCAAAATTAGTTCAGCAAATATCGAGGACAGTTTATATTTCGCCAAAAAAAATTCCAAGTCAGATTCTTGTAGGATGACTATCCATCGACTAATTTTCCCATCGATGACCCGTTGTGTCAATACATATTGAAACGGGTTCACGACAACTACAATGGTGGTCTTGCAAAGTAAGATGTAATGATGGAACCATTGGACAACGTGAACAATTGCAAAGTGAGCTTCTCAACATGTGTGTAGTTGAGTTTCAGTCTTACCAAGCCTCGACTAAGATAATAGATAACATGCTCCTCAATCACTTCATCCTCTTGGACCAATAACATGCCAATAGTAGACTCTGCGACAACCAAATACAACAAGAAATTCTTGCTATAATCCGAAGGATTGACCATAAGGGCAGACGTTGGAGCACGTTTCAATGCTTCGAAAGAGTGTTGAGCCACTTCATTCCAACATAATAGGACCCCTTTCTTCAAGACACGCACAAACACTTTAGTAATCTCGACATAGTTGGCAACAAAAATGTCGAACAAAGTTGGCTTTCCCCTGTAGAATTTGAAGTTGGGGGATTGTGTGCGAGGGAGGCAATTGAACTATTTCCTCAACCTTCAGAGGATCGACCATGATCCCTTTAGTTGACACGATAAAACCTAACAAGCTACCCAATGTTACACAAAAACTACACTTATTCGGATTAAGGCGAATTCGATAGTAGCGACACCTCTCAAAGATAAGTCGTAAATGGGTGAGATGATTGGATCTCTTACGAGAATGTGATGCCAGATCATCAACATACGCCTCGACTATGTGTTTGAGGTTGAAGGCAAATGACATGGTCAGCTGAAAAATGGCTCCAACATTCTTAAGGCCAAAAGGAATTTTCCTGTATGCGAATGTACCCCAAGGACATATAAACATTGTTTTATGTTGGTCCTCAGGCTTGATTTGAATTTGGTTGTACCCGAAAAAACCGTCCATAAAAGAAAATGCCTTACAACCCGCACATTCATCAAAAATCTGGTCAATGAATGGGGTTGGAAAATTATCTTTCAGGTAAGCTTTTTTCAGATCACAAAATTCCATACACATGCTAATCATACCTTGCTTTTTGTTGACAGGAACACGGTTCAACACCCATTCCGTCAATTGCACTGGATAGATGAAACCAGCCTTGATGATTTTCTCTACCTCAGCCTTGATCAATGCTGCCTTGCAAGGATTGACTGGGAAAAGCTTCTGTCGGACATGATTAACATCGAGTTAAGTTGTGATCTCGTGTTCAACTATATGTGGGCCAATTCCTAGCATCTCCTCATAAGACCAGGCAAAGATGTCGTGAAACTCTTTAAATAATTCAGTATAGATCTGAATCTCTTCAGGGGAATAATCTGCTCCAATGAATATGTTTTCCATGATGCCAGGGGTTCTAGATATGTCGATAGGAATTGTTTCAATTATACTTGCCATGTTGCCCTCGACACAGATTATGTGCGTGGCCAAAGGGTTAATATGACAAGGGGCATCTCCATTCACGGTCGTACTGAACTCTCTTGCCTCTATTCTCCTCAGCGCGAGTAAAAAATAAGATATGTGGTGAAGATCATCCCAAGGTTTATCCGGCCCAGTCATTGGCTCCAAAATCGCCTTGTCAGAGGGCAAGACTAAGTCCAAAGGATCGCGAGTGGCAAGAGAGTCTTGAGCCCAAATCGGCTCAAGAACGGGATCTAGCTTCTGTGCGGGAGCCATATCAGGGTTTGTCGAGACTTGCTAGAAATTATTGTACGCAACCTCAATGGTGGATAAGGGCATATCCATTCCAGGTTTCCCTACCCCTTCCATCGAATCTGATGGGCAAGGTAAAATCCACGAGTCGTTAAACTAACTCATTCTAAAATAAGTGACTTGAAATATCGCATCCTTTGGCTGGTCGGGGACAACCTAAATAAACTTAACATCATTAGCAGGCGACGGATAATCAAAAGTCCCCATTAAATATGGAAACAATCTGACACCTATGTTGATGGTACCTTGTTGTGGGTTGTTAATCATCAGGACCGTGGATGCCCCTGATGAAGGGTTAGGGTGGGAGAAGGATAATTGATCAACGGTTATGATCCGACCTTCGTGAGGAAAACATAAGACCCGAAAAATGGTTGATACAACCGTTGTCATAACGTAGGTCCAACTTCATCCTAACAAACGATTGTAGTCAAGAGGCGCATCGACTACTTCTACCTCGACGCACATGGTTTTACCCTCCAATTGTATGGGGAAGTAGGGAATTATGCCATGTGGTCTAAAAGATCGACCATCAAATGCAATTAGCAATGTGGGCAACGGAGACAACTCAGGTTGGCCAATGGCCTTCCAACATGCCAATTAAATCATGCAAGTCGAGGCACCCTCATCAACCACTGCACGTAAAATGTTTTGTGTCAGCTATTTCGTGGCATACACCACTACTATCTGAAAAGCGACATGGTGAGGAAGACAAGGTTTATAATCTGTATGGTAAAAAATAATCATTCCCAAGTTAGTAGTCTCGACCGCTCCCAAGGAAGACAACTAAGCTTTCCTTTGTGAGGGGAAACTTTGGAGGACTTCCAAAGTAGACATTGCACAAGGAGTTTGTTCCAGATCCTCCAGGATGGAGTAATTTTAAGCAGCCCTTGCATTCGAGTTGTGAGAAGCCTTCTTAAACACACCCTTAGGGATGCAAGTCATAGTTTCTCCCACGGTCTTCTCAATTTGAAGAGGAGGTGATGGGTTGGAGGCTTCTTTTCCCTTCTCAACAGATTCTGGCATTCTGTAATTATGAGCAATGGTATGCAAATGAGCATTAGATCTCATCATATAAAAGTTTTCGGCTCTGTTATTAGCATTAGGTGCGGGAGCTCCCTGACTGCCCCTAGGCACATTCATGGATGAGGAAGCTTGAGCCATATTTTTCCCTTGTAGAAAAGGGTTGGTTAACATAGCAGGCTACTGTTGTGCCAATAGCTTTTGGGATTCCTCAAGCTGAGAGCATTGGTGAGTCAAGTGGTCGTCTGTGCAAATCTTACACAAAAACTTCACCTTCCTCTTTTCATTTTTACCCTCGCCAATATTATTTGCAACTTTCTTATCCTCCTTACCCTTCTTGTTTTTAGATTTCCTCTTTCCCTTGGATTGTTGGTTACCCTTGGGATTCGTCGATTGCACACTGTGTACATTTGACGTTTGGGTTACGGGGGAAACCGAACTAGGAGTTTGGTTGGCCATAGTCTGTTGAATCGATAACTGCTACAACTGATTAGTCAACTAATCTGTGGGATTGCTCTGTGTTGATCCTACTATGCCATCGACGTGAGGCCCAAATTTTTGTTTGGTCTTGTCGAAAGTCGACCATGGTGTGTCCGGTAGGATCTCGTACATCATACTGGATTGAGATTAAATCAAATCCAGTTGTTGGGCTCTCATGATAGCCTCTTCTTCG
>JZKD02S1813594.1:494440-531008 GCA_000966675.3 Picea glauca
ACCACCCATTCATAGAGCCGTCAGGCCTGGCTAGTGAGAGGGAAATCGTGCCACATGCAACCTCGCAAGAGGATAAGGCATGAGGGAGAAGCGATCAGGGGCAGACGCGAGGGGAGGAAGAGAACTCTGGAGATACGCAGAGTGAGTGATAGCAGAGGAGGGGGAGAGTAACCCTCGTTCTCGGTCACTGGAAAATTGAGACACAATATTGCAGCATCGTGGTCTCAGCTCAGGGGTGGCTAGTTGTAAATCCTATTGGAATAGATGAGCCTACAGTTGGGTGGAAACGAGCACCCCTCTCAGTAGTTGCACTCACTTCTGGTGTTATTTTTGATAAGTGTTTTACATCTTGCATCTTGAAATTCATATGCTAACATATATGCTCATAAATTGTGAAATTGTGAATGATTACAATATAAGATTATCTGTGCAGTTTTTTCATAAGAAATGGTAGATGTATGCCTGTAACAGAAAAACCATGCATGTCTTATGTTGATAGATAAATTTATTTATGCGTAAGTTGAACCAAGTTAGACTTCCAGTCCTTTCTCGGGAATTTGTTTCCCCTTATCTGTCTCCAGGAATGCCCCGGAATAGATCTCTCCACAGTGATACCCTTCTTGGAAAATTTTACCAAGAACCTGGAAAAAGGACTTGAATGCACAAGTCCTAGCAACCTTGTATGAGGAAGAATGATCCTCTTGAAATCCCAAAATAGCAGCGTAGGGATAAGTATGGATCGATGGACAAGATCCCAACGGAAGATCTGCGGTCATTCACAACCGTTAGATTGGCGGAAGAAACAAGGGTGTTACATGCCTTACCCCTTTTCTTTTATCTTCGTGAGTAGCGAGGAAATCGGGACCGTAGATCCTGAAGGTCTGTGGAAGTATCTAGACCATTGGTTTTCCACATCGAGAGAGTAGTGGGAGAGTGCACGATGTGGGACAAATCTGAGCCGTCAGATCTTAGCTAGAAAACCCGACAGTCGTTGGATTTGTTAGGAGATGCATGAGGGTTAAGCCCTTGTGAACAAGGGCAAATGTCCCGAGAGAGGAGTCGGTATCGAGGATTCAGAGTTCGGGATTCCGGGAGTCCTGATGACAAGAGATCAGGACACTCCATGGTGAAAGTCCTGATATAAATCTAGATCATCCATCTGTGAAGGACACGTGGCGGAGATTGAGAGTCCATCGGTATTTCGGATACCGGGGATTCAAGTTGACAAAGGATTTGCATCTCTAGGGGTTGCAAGTCGCGAAATCATGAAACAATCTAGACCGTCCATCCATGAAGGACACGTGGCGGAGATTGAGAGTCCATTGGTATTTCGAATACCGAGGATTCAAGTTGATAGAGGATTTGTGTCACTGGGGGTCGCAAGTTGCGAAATCGTGAAACAACAAGGACTATCCATATGAGGGAGGATACGTGGCAGTAATCCAGGATTTTGGGAGAATCCCGAAAGGAAGAGCCCATCAAGATTTCGCAAATCAGGAGTTCGGGAGTCCCGTAGATAAGAGGTCGGACTCTCGTGATTGATAAGTCCCGAAACTTCGACTAGTGAACTCCTGAAATGTTAGCATATGTTTAAGTTTCGATTAACGAATGAGATCCTCTCGGAGGATCCAAGGTCCGTAACAACCATTGGATGTGGGGAAGGAACATGGATGATAGTTCCTCAACCTCTCTTCGCCTTTGCAAGCAATGCACGAACATCATCCCTTCAGAGGATCCAAGGGCTGTAATGACTATTAGATTTGAGGAAGAGATGCAGGCATTAATTCCACGACCCTTTTTACCCTTGCAAGAAATGAAGATATCGGGACCGTAGACCCCATGATCCATAGGAGTACCTAGACCATCCATCTATAGAGTATACGTGGCTGCTGGTAAGCACTTCGGCGTTTCAGCACCCGGGAAACCAAAGGGCAAGAACCCTTGTCTTTGCAAGTCGCAAAATTTTGATCACCAAAACCCCGAAATGGTGTGTGGTGTGAATGAGGTTAAGGAAAGTCGGGATTTGATCGTAACCATTGATCATCCTGAAAAGATCATGACCGTTGATCTTGGCTAAAGGTTGTCACCGCCCATCAGAGGAGACACGTGGTGAGCGGTCAAAAGTTTCAAGAAAAGGCCTGAAATCCCATGGACCATTGGATCCAAATCCTTAAGGATTGTTGATCTCCTATACGAATCCCCATATCGGGATTCGGGGATTGGAGTGACAACAGTTTTGGAGTAGTTTCATCGTGGACTCCCAGTTCATGAAACTCTGAAAAGATCTGAACCATTGGATCCAAGATATTGAGAGCCATTGGATCTCATACAAGAACTCAAGTATCGGGTTTCGGGGTTTGTAGAGTCGAAAGAATTGACTCTCTTATATCGCTGAGTCACAAAACGCAACAAGGTGCCTAGTTGTTTGGTCGGTGGTCATAACTAATGATCACATGAAGGTGGAAAAAGGAAAGAGCTAGCCTGCACTAAGCCCCGCAGGACTTCGGGGATTCTGATTGTTGAGAAATCGACAAAAAAAATTGATTTTCGTAGTGGGTATGTGACAAATTGGTATCAAAGCATGGTTATAGCACTCGACCTTCTTGGGCTCACGAACGAGTTGCGCAGAAGCTCCGTTTGAAATACTCTTACAAAGAGCAACCCTCTATCTTAACCCTCTTAATTCAAAAAGGTCAAAGTCCGAAATGAAAACCTGACTGTGTATGCATGCGAAAGAGTTATGAATTTTTGTGCAGGTTATAACAATGTATCTAACTATTGACTAACAACCAACATTTGTCTTTCCACCCAAGCGGACGATCAGCCACGGGAATTTACAGATGCAGAGAATGGTGACTCACCAAGAGGTGGGAGAGGCCTCCCACAATAGAGATGAAGATTCTGACGAAAGAAGGGCAATAGGGACCCCTCCAGATCTAGCCGAGACTGTGAGGAGTCTCATGGTTGAATTACAAAGCTGCAAGGCTGACAATGAAAGGATGCTGAAAGAACAAGAAAAGCAAATAGAAATTAACGCAGTTTTACTGTAGAGTTTATCTGATCTACAAATGAAAATGCAGCATGAACTTGAAACTCAGAAACATGGTCATATCATTGGCCACACTGAGAGGAGTACCTTGAAAAAAGTCCACCCCAGAGGTTAAGGACCAGTGCTGAGTGATTCCTCTAAGAAGGAAGATGGTGATTCAGAAGGCTCTTCTAGCAGCAGAACCAGTTCCTATTTCTGAAGGAAACAAAAGAAGAAAAAGTCTTCCAAAGGTCGAAAATTCGAAGAATTCAGAAAGGCCAAACCACCCTCCTTCGACGATGAAATAAAGAAGGGAGAGGAAGCAGAGGCTTGACTAATTGGACTAAAGAAGTATTTCAGAGTCCATGAATTTTCAGAAAATATGAAGGCTCGAGTGGCCACCTTCAACTTGAATGGAAAGGCTTCCATTTGGTGGGAAGACGTTAAGAATGTGAAAGGGGTTTGCGAAGAGGACCTATCTTGGAAACGATTTGAGAAGTACTTTCGGAAGAAGTATCTGTCGGAAAACTATTTCGACGAAAAGACTAAAGATTTTTATGAACTCAAACTGGGACAACTTACTATAGAAGAATATGTCAATAGATTCCTCGAGTTATTGAGGTATGTACCTTATATAAAAGCAGAAATGGAAAAGGTGCAATGCTTCATCAGTGGGCTACCCAAGGAATATCAGAACAGAATTGAATTTGATGAGCCAAAGACCCTAGAAGGAACTATTCGAAAGGCAACCTATTGTCATGAATAGTTTGGGCATTGAGAAGAACCTCGTGAATGATGGAAACCGAAGAGTAGTTCAAGATTTTAGAAAAAGGGGATCAAATCCCCAGGATTTAAGAACTACAAGAAGAACCCAAGAATGAACTTTCCAGCCTGGAGTGTACACCAGCAGAACTTTCCCTCATCGGGCGGAAATAAAACTTCTGGACCTATAATACCAGTGAAGGTGGATAACACCAAGAGAGAACCTCTGAAATGTTGGGGTTGCGGAGAGGAACATCTCCTGAGAGACTATCCACACTGACAACAGAATAGTCGGAGGATTTATAACATCCAGGAAACTACTACCATCAATTATGTGGCCAGGAGTGTGCCACAAATTTATGCAGCCTTGGATAATAACCAAGCTGACCATCAAGCTTCAATAGTGGAAATAGAAGGTATGATTTTCAACCATCTAGTGTCTGTTTTGATTGACCCTGGTTCAAATTTAAGTTATATAGCCCCTAAAGCTATTGATAAGTGTAAACTACAGCCACAAAAACATACCAAGCCATGGTTGGTACAGTTAGCCACTGGCACCAAAAGGAAGATAGCAGAGGTTATACCAGCCTACCAATTAATGTTGGGTGAATTCCCCACCCAAGAAAACCTTAACATATTACCCCTGGGATCATATGATCTGTTGATTGGTATGGACTGGCTAGCCGCCCATAAAGCCAGACTGGACTGTTACCATAAAACCTTAGAGTGTGTAAGTAAAGAAGGGAGAAGGATAACCCTTCAAGGGATCCGAAAGCCCGTCTCGGTGAGACAAATATTAGCCCTGCAAATGAGAAAGTATTGCCAAAAAGGATGTCCCCTATATGCAATACAGGTGTTGAAAACAGTCGAAGGTGATAAACCAAGCCCTGACGATCACCCTATCTTGAGAGAATATAAAGATGTGTTTCCGGAAGAGGTACCAGGTCTACCTCCGAGAAGGGACATAGACTTCTCGATAGAACTTGCACTAGGAGCGGTGTCATTGTCTAGGACACCCTACCAGATGAGCACACCTGAGTTAGTTGAACTTAAATTGCAATTAAAAGAAATGATGGATAAAGGCTATATTTGACCTAGCGTGTCTCCATGGGGAGCACCAGTCCTGTTTGTGAAAAAGAAGGACGACACCCTTAGACTGTGTATAGATTATAGACAACTTAATAAGGTAACCATAAAGAACAAGTACCCTTTGCCTAGGATTGATGATTTGTTCGATCAATTGGGAGGCGCATCTGTTTTCTCAAAGATTGATTTGAGGTCGGGATACCATCAAGTCCGAATCAAGGGTGAAGACATCCATAAAATTGCCTTTCGAACGAGGTATGGTCACTATGAGTTTGTGTTGGTGCCATTTGGGTTGACCAATGCCCCTGACACTTTTATGTGCTTAATGAACAATGTACTCAGCAAATTCCTAGACAAGTTTGTGCTTGTTTTTATTGACGATATATTAATTTACTCCAAGAACATAAAAGAGCATGAAGAGAATCTTAGACTTGTGCTGCAAGTGCTAAGAGAACATCAGCTCTATGCCAAATTCAGCAAATGTGAATTCTTCCAGAAGGAAATACATTACTTAGGCCATGTTCTCTCCGAAGGAGGAGTAGCGGTAGACCCTGAAAAAATCAGGTCTATCATGGAATGGCCTACCCAGAAGGATGTTTTAGATATTAGATCCTTTATGGGATTAGTAGGATACTATAGGATATTTATAAAATGATTCTCCAAGATTGGTTGTCCAATCACTGCCCTCCAGAAGAAGGGGACAAAATTCCCGTGGACACAGAAATGTGAAGAAAGATTTCAAACCCTGAAACATCTACTAACCCATGCACCTGTACTAGAGATCGTTGATCCAGAAGATGACTTCCTCGTGTGCACAGATGCCTGTAAGGAAGGGCTCGGAGGAGTCCTTATGAAAGAAGGAAGTGTGATCTGCTATGAATCCCGAAAATTGAATGAGCATGAAGTCAACTATGTGACCCATGATCTAGAACTGGCTGCCATAGTGCATGCCTTGAAAATGTGGAGGCATTACCTCCTGGGAAGAAAATTTGTACTTATGACAGATCACTATGGATTGCAATACATGTTTGATCAACCAAAGCTCAATGCTAGACAAGCTAGGTGGATGGCCCTCCTTAGCGAGTTTGATTTCAAAATCAAACACATTAAAGGAAAGGAAAATAGGGTGGTCGATGCCCTTAGAAGAAGTATGAAAACATTTCACCTGGCAATAGTGAGAACCTGTGAGACAGAAGTCAAGGAAAGAATCAGAAACGCACAAGGAACAGATTCCTTCATCCAGACCGTGGCCATGTACAGACAACAAGAATCCACCAAAGTAAAATATGAAGGCTACCAGATGACCGAAGGAGGTCTATTCACTTACAGAAATAGACTGTATATTCCAAATTGTGATGACTTGAAGAGGTTCATTATGGATGAACTACATAAAAGACCCTATATTGGTCATCCAGGATACCAAAAAATGATCACTGCCACCAGGAAACAATTTTGTTGACCTGGATTGAAGAAATACATAGCCGAGTACTTAGCCAAATACATAGAGTGCCAGCAGGTTAAAGTAGAACATCAACACCTAGTAGGATTATTGCAACCTTTACCAATCCCAGAATGGAAATGGGAAACCATCTCCATGGATTTTATCACTGGATTACCAACCTCAACCAAACAGAACGATGCCATTATGGTAGTGGTGGAGAAATTGAGCAAGTCTGCTCATTTCATCCCTATCAAATCAACCTGCAAAGCAATCAATATCGCCCAGGTGTTCATAAAGGAGATATTCAGACTACATGGTATGCCGAAAAAGATCGTGTCTGACAGAGACACGAAATTTACCTCTAACCTTTGGAAATCATTGATGGTTGGTTTAGAGACCAAATTGTTGTTTAGCATCGCCTATCACCCTCAAACTGACGAACAGATGGAAAGAGTGAACCAAGTACTTGAATACATGCTAAGAATGCATGTAATGCATCAACCCAAGAAGTGGGAAGACTACCTGCCACTGGTAGAATTCACCTACAACAATGGCTACCAAGCATCCTTAAAGATGAGTCTCTTCGAAGTCCTCTATGGTAGACCGTGTAACACTCCAGTCAGGTGGAGTAATCCCGTAAACAAATTTCTTTTGGACCCAACATGTCGAAAGAAATGGAACAACAGGTGACTTAGATAAAACAAAACCTGAAGGTCGCTCAGAACCGACAGAAAAGTTATGCCGACCAAAAGAGAACTCTAAGAGAGTTCAAAGCGGGAGATCATGTATATATCAGAGTTAGGCCCAGGAAGAGTTCCCTAAAAATGGGAGCTTGTGCCAAGCTGACACCTCAGTATTGTGGACCCTTTGAGGTTCTAGATAGAGTGGGATCTGTAGCCTATAGGCTAGCACTTCTGCCCACAATAAAAGCACATAATGTTTTCCATGTTTCATTATTGAAGAAATATGTACATGATGATAATCATATAATTGTCTGGTCTATGATCCAGGTGGAACTGGAAGGAGAATTTCTACTAGAACCCCAATGCATAATGGACAAAAAGGAAACCCCACTCCGGAACTAAACCATTGCATAGGTCAAGGTGCAGTGGAGACATTTTGGCCCAGATGAGGCTACATGGGAAATGGAGGATGCCATGAGACAGGCATACCCAATTTTGTTTACTTTTGTACAGGCATGTCATGTTGATAGATAAGAACATCGAGGACAATGTTCCTTTAAGGGGGAGGGAATTGTAAGACCCTATTTCCCCTAGTTTGTAAAAAATAACTGGACTGGCCAAGAACTATGGCAAACTCAGAAATGTGAATGTGTGATGTGAATGGACCTTGTGGAAAAGGTCGATGAATGTGAACAATATTATGTATATATATTGTAGGACTACTAAGAGGGGATATACTGAAAAAGAGACCACGATGGTTGGAGAAAGGTGGTGGAAGGCACCTAGAATGGTGGTGTTAACTTCCACTGAAAACAATATCATATTTGGACTTCAATGGCCCGGAGAACCAAGAGCGGCTCGCTGGCCCCGAATTAACTGTCTCGTAGGCTGGTAGGTAGATGGCTCCTCAGGAATTAATGAGGGCTGGGGGGGGGGTGGGGTGAACCGCCCATCCATAGAGCCCTCAGTCCTAACCAGCACGAGGGAAATCATGCCACCCACAACCTCTCAAGAGGATAAGGCATGAAGGAGAAGGGATCGGGGGCAGACGCGAGGGGAGGAAGAGAACTCTGGGAGTACGCAGAGTGAGTGATAGCAGAGAAGGGGGAGAGCAACCCTCATTCTTAATCACTGGCAAACTGAGACACAGTCTCGTAGCATCGTGGTCTCAGCTCGGGGGTGGCTAGTTGTAAATCCTATCGGAATAGCTGAGCCTACGGTTGGGTGGAAACGAGCACCCCTCTCAGCAGTTGCACTCACTTCTGGTGTTATTTTTGATAAGTGTTTTACATCTTGCATCTTGAAATTCATATGCTGACATATATGCTCATAAAATGTGAAATTGTGAATGATTATAGTATAAGACTATCTGTGCAGTGTTTTGATAAGAAATGGTAGATGTATGCTTGTAACAGAAAAACCACGCATGGCTTATGTTGATAGATAAATTTATTTATGCATAATTTGAACCAAGTTAGACTTCCAGTCCATTCTCGGGAATTTGTTTCCCCTTATCTGTCTCCAGGAATGCCCCGGAATAGATCTCTCCACAGAGATACCCTTCTTGGAAAATTTTACCAAGAACCTGGAAAAAGGACTTGAATGTGCAAGTCTTAGCAACCCTGTACGAGGAAGAATGATCCTCTTGAAATCTCGAAATAGCAGCGTAGGGATAAGTATCGATCAATGGATGAGATCCCATCAGAAGATCTGTGGTCATTCATGACCGTTATATTGGTGGATGAAACAAGGGTGTTACATGCCTTACCCCTTTTCTTTTATCTTCGTGAGTAGCGAGGAAATCAGAACCGTAGATCTCCAAGGTCTGTGGGAGTATCTAGATCGTTGGTTTTCCACGTCTAGAGAGTAGTGGGAGAGTGCATGACATGGGACAGATCTGAGCCCTCAGATCTTAGCTAGAAAACTCGACAATCGTTGGATCTATTAGGATATGCATGAGGGTTAAGCCCTCGTGAACAAGGGTGAAAGTCCCGAGAGAGGAGTTAGTATCGGGGATTCGGAGTTCAGGATTCCGGGAGTCCTGATGACAAGAGATCGGGACACTCCATGGTGAAAGTCCTGATATATATCTAGACCATCCATCCGTGAAGGACACATGGCGGAGATTGAGAGTCCATTGGTATTTTGGATACCAGGGATTCAAGTTGACAAAGGATTTGTGTCACTGGGGGTCGCAAGTCGTGAAATCGCAAAACAATCTAGACCGTCCATCTGTGTAGGACACGTGGCGTAGATCGAGAGTCCATCGATATTTTGAATATCGGGGATTTGAGTTGACAGAGGATTTGTGTCACTGGGGGTCGCAAGTTGCAAAATCGTGAAACGACGAGGACCGTTCATCTGAGGGAGGATACGTGGTAGTAATCCAGGATTTCGGGAGAATCTCGAAAGGAAGAGCCCATCGGGATTTCACAAATCAGGAGTTTGGGAGTCCCGTTGACAAGAGGTCAAACTCTCATGATTGATAAGTCCTGAAACTTTAACTGGTGAACTCCCGAAATGTTAGCATATGTTTAATTCTCGATTAACAGACAAGATCCTCTGAGAGGATCCAAGGTCCGTAATAACCGTTGGATGTGGGGAAGGAACGTGGATGATAGTTCCTCAACCCCTCTCTGCCTTTGCAAGCAATGCATGAACATGATCCCTTCGGAGGATCCAAGGTCTGTAATGATCATTGGATTTGAGGAAGAGACATAGGCATTAATGCTACGACCCTTTTTACCCTTGCAAGAAATGAAGAGATCGAGACCGTAGACCCCATGATCCATGGGAGTACCTGGACTGTCCATCTATAGAGTATACGTGGCTGCTGGTAAGTGCTTCGGCATTTCGGCACTCGGGAAACCAAAGGGCAAGAACCCTTATCTTCGCAAGTCGCAAAATTCCGATCACCGAAACCCTGAAATGGCGTGTTGTGTGAATGAGGTTAAGGAAAGCCGGGATTTGATCGTGACCATTGAACATCTCAAAAATATCACGACCATTGATATTGGTTGAAGGTCGTCGCCGGCCATCAGAGGAGACGCGTGGTGAGCAGTCAGAAGTTTCAAGAAAAGGCCTGAAATCCCGTGGACCGTTGGATCCAAATCCTCGAGGATCAGTGATCTCCTATACGAATCCCCATATTAGGATTCGGGGATTGGAGTGAAAAGATTTTTGGAGTCGTTGCATCGTGGAATCTCAGTTCATGAAACTCCAAAAAGATCCGAACCATTAGATCCAAGATATCGAGAGCCGTTGGATCTCATACAAGAACTTGAGTATCGGGTTTCGGGTTTTGTAGAGTCGAAAGACTTGACTCGCTTATATCGCTGAGTCGTGAAATGTGACAAGGTGCCTAGTTGTTTTGTCAGTGGTCATAACCGACGATCACATGGAGGTGGAAAAAGGAAAGAGCTAGCCTGTGTTAAGCCCCGTAGGACTTCGAGGATTCTGATCGTTGAGAAATCGACGAAAAAATTTGATTTTCGTAGTGGGTATGTGACACATATTGTAGACCTCACAATTCCAAAGAAGGCATCTTTAGAATGTCTCAATAAGAGGATGAGAGTCTAGAAGATTACTTGGAATGATTTTTGTATAACCTACAAAATTCAAAACATAGTGCTATAAACTTTGATCTTACTCGCACTATATTTATGAAAGGACTTCTAGATGAATACATAGATCTTCTGAATTTAATGGGTTCAAGAGATATCTCTTCTTTACCATTTGAAAAAAATTGTGAGATGTGCAGAAAATACTCTAGAGGAAAAGCTAAAGAAGGAAAAAGTCAAAGGGATGCTCTTTCAAAAGTGACAAAAACTACAATTGGGAGTATTAATAAATAAGAAATTGGTAATTTACTAGAAACTTTCAAGACTAAACTTATGGGTACCTTATCTTCACAATTTGATGATTTTAACACTAAGAAAATACATGAAGAAGAAAATGTAGCTTTAGCAATCTTTTATCCTGATTTTCACAAAAATCATCCAAAGAATCAATGTCCACTAAAGAGTATCCAAATTTGTCATATTTGTGCAGAAAAAACATGCAACAAAGGACTGTCCTTCACTCCCTAGATTAAAAGCAGTATATCAAGCAAATAGTGAAGCATTTGAAACTATTTACAATATTACACCTAGGAGGCCTTGGAAACCAAGGGAAGGTATGTTTCAAGACCCTTCTCAACCCTTTTCTGTGTTTCCTACTCAAAATTCTGCACAAACTAATTGGAATGCTCCCATGCCATGGCAACCCTAGCTAACACAAAAAAACTTCAATCAACCATACAACAAAATTGGAGAACTAACATTTTTGGTACTCCACCATCCTATAATTTTCCACAATACACATCTAAATATCAATCCCAACCATCTTATTCATAGCCACCTTGCCCAAAACAATCTTATCAACAACCATTTTATCCACAATATCCACCTGTACAACAACCATTTCCATCCAATCCACCACCAAAATTAACTCAATCTCAACCTCTACAAATTCCTTCAACTCAAAAACCAACATGACCTACTTCAATCCCATCTCATCATGTAGAAAACCAAAATAATAAAAAGGACAAAACAATCTACAATGTTTAAGTGAATACTTTTCCCACTTACCTCATCACTCCTGTAGTATTATAGGAATTTCCTGCATAGTTATAGGAATTTCCTGCACAGTTATAGGAATTTCCTGCATAATTGCAAGAAATCAATTTACACTCAAGGAGAGTACTAAAGCCAAATTCCCCCATTATAACTGAAGATGTGATAGAGGAAGTAGAGGAAAATTTGTTTGATCAAAATAAAACAATTGAAAAGACAATCAATCTACAGGAAAAAGGTCAAGAACCAAAACCTACACCCTTTCTTGAAAGATTATTGTTGGAAAAATAAGAGAAATTATAGATTTTACCTGAAACTGATATTTTAGAAGAATTAAGAAATATCAGTATAAAAATTCCCCTACTACAGGCCACTAAAGAGATTCCCATCTATGCAAAAATAGTAACGGAAATATGCAATAAAAAGAATGCTAGAAAAAGAAAAGATCCATAAACTATACAAGTGATTGGACATTTATCTAGTTTGATAACTACAACACCAATCATCGAAAAGTATGTTGACCCGAGCATACCAATTGTTACAACAACTACTAATAATATTTGTTTACCAAACACACTCATTGATTTAGGTTCTGCCATAAATGTGATGACACTAGATACTATGAAAAATCTAAACATTCAAAATCTCAGACCTACCCCTACGGTTTTGGAGTTAGAAGACAGATCGAAAATTAAGCCTGAGGGAATAGTGGAGGATGTCATTGTTTCACTAGAGTCTTGGAATTACCTAGTAGACTTTATTATATTACAACCAAAGTCTGGCTTAGGAGGACATTCACTGATATTGGGCAGGCCATGGCTAGCAACAATCGATGCATACATTGGTTGTCGTTTAGGAAACATGATAGTCAGAAATGGTTTTGAGGTAAAACAGATCCAACTCTATCCCCCAGCTAAATAATTTAATGAGTTGTAGCAAATTAAATGTACATAGGACATTAATACATAAAATGAGATAATTCAATTTGTCTTAAAAAATTCTCAAGCTTTAAACATCAAAGAAAATATAGATGATAATCATTTTAATCATTGCCTCTCTTACCCTGATTCTCCTCTATATTTTAGAGGGAAAACATTCTCACAAACATCAGAATCTGAAAAGCCTTCATCATCATCAATTGAACCAGCTTCTATAAGGGATTATGAGAAACTCTCTGTTGATTTTCTATTAGGACAACATTTTCAAGAAACATGTACTATAGGTAGTTTGACATTTTTGTTTGATTCAATATTTCCTATAAATATTGTATCTACTTCCTATAATAAAATGGTTGAAATATTTCTTGGAAAAATCTTTAATATTAATGTTGATCTTGATGAATCACAACAAAACCAATTAATTTATGTACTAAAGAAATATTCTAGAGCCTTTGCTTGGGAATACATTGATATGTAGGGAATTCATCCGGATACTTTCACCCACCAAATATACATCCAGGAAAATGTCAGACCAGTTCAAAAACCACAAAGACGAATGAACCCATCCTTATAGAACATTGTAAAAGATGAGCTACACAAATTATTAGATGTGGGATTTATGTATCCTATCTCTGACATCTAATGGGTTTCACCATTGGTTATAGTTCCTAAGAAAATCATTAAATGGCAGGTATGTGTATACTACCGATAACTCAACAAGGTCACATTAAAATATCATTTCCCTCTCCCTTTCATCGACCAAGTCCTGGACACATTTGTAGAAATAAATATTTTTCATTCCTCGATGTTTTCAGCGGCTATAACCAAATACAAATAGCATATGAAGATCAAGATAAAACAACATTCACTTGTCCTTGAGGAGCCTATTCCTACAAGGTATTTCCCTTTGGACTCTGTAATGCAACAACCACCTTTCAAAGGGAAGTCTTAACTATTTTTTCTGATTTGGTAGATGATTGTGTAGATGTGTATAGGGATGAATTTTCAGTTTATGGAGATAGTTTTGAGGAGGCTTTAGAGAATATGGAAAAAGTATTAAATAGATGTCAAGAAACACCCCTTGATTTGAGCAATACAAAATGTTTTATGATGTGTACTGAAGATGTTGTGCTTGGTCATCATATTTTAGCTGCAAGTATTAAGGTAGATCCTGCAAAAAATGAGATCATTGTCAATTTACCCTCTCCATCCACTAAAAAGGATGTGAGAAGTTTCCTTGGTCACGCGGGTTACTATAGACAGTTAATCATAAATTTCACAAAAAATGCATCTCCTTTATTCAAATTACTAGAAAAAGATGTCAAATTTTACTGGGACACTAATTTCCAAGTTGCCTTTGATGCATTAAGAGAAAAACTTTTTACCACTTTAGTATTGAGAGGTCCCATATGGACGTTGCCCTTCCATATATCGAAAAATGCCTCGAAGACAACAATAGGAGCGGTTTTGGGACATAAAGAGAACCAACAACATTATGCAATGTATTTTGTCAGTAAAAATATTACTCCTATTGAATTTAATTATACAGTCATAGAAAAGGCATTTTTGGCAGTTGTCTATGCAATAAACAAGTTCCGACATTATATTATAGGATATGATATTTTTGTGCACGCGGACCATTCCACCATCAAATATCTTATGAATAAACCCATAACTGATGGCAGGATAACAAGATGGATTCTTATTTTGCAAGAATTCAATATCACGGTGTTAGACAGGCTAAGAAGGGAAAATATGGTGGCAGATTTCCTTTCTTAAATCAATAATCTCAGTGAGACCTTTCCTGTAATTGATACATTTCTAGATGAAAAATTATTTGCAATTTTTGTTAAGACTCCATGGTTTGTTGATATCGCAAATTACTATAAGAGAATGACACAAACAGGTGTTATGTTAAAGGGTGACATGACTGATGGCTACCATTTTGAGAATCTATATTAATGGTAACCATTTTTTTTTTGTCTCCTTCATAGTTTTACGGGCGGGAAAGAGAGATAAAAATGTGCTCAATGGTGTATTTTTCATTCAGTTTTTTCTATTCCGAAAAATAGTTAAAATTATACTCATGAGATGTATTTTTCATGTTTTAATGAGCAGGAAGAAGAGTTAAAAGTAAGCTCATATAGAGAGACCGAGTGGTTGAACATCATGCATCGAAGGTCCAAGAATGTGGAACCAACCTAGGCATAATGGATGCAACAAGGTACTTGGAAAGTGAGGTCCACTCATAGCAACATATCTCTCCATGTGTATAGTGGTCATTAAATGGAGGTAAGCAAATGCAGATGGCTAGGGGTCAAGTGTGGTTGTAGATGGTCGTAAGAGGGAATAAAGAAAATAAAAGTGCAACTATAGGCATGAAGACATAAGAAAAAAAGGTTTTTGTAACCGTAATGTAACGTAAAATGATGGGAACCCCCTTGGGATAAGGCCAAAACATATGTGAAAAAAGAGAAATGACGTTCAATGCCTAGTTATGAAAGGTCTATAGGAGGGTTCCTAGACCTACATGTAGTTGCAGCATGGGTACCAAATGGCAATAAGGATGCTAACTAGGGTGTCGATTGAGGGTAGGAATTATCTTGCAAGTTACGATGTGCAAAAAGAGAATGGATAATTGTCACAACTTAACAGGATCGAACCTAAGGCTTTATGATGGAATAATGGATGGTTAATAGTGAAAGATCGTGTTTCAGGGAAAAACCTATCTCTATATGTTGGTTTGAAACACGTACCTCAAGTTTAGTGGATGTTGCAAAAAAGTAATAAATAAAATGTCTCTAAATTCCTAATCAACAACACTATTCTAGAAGTTAGTAAGTCCAATAAAAACCTATGATAATAACTCGTGTCCAAAAATTTAGAAACAAAAACTTTTAAAACACAACATGGTACAAAAAATTATGCACCAAATGGATTATGCAAAGTAAAGCCCAATGATAGGATTAGGCCAAGGATCCTTACTATCATTGATGAACTCATGGGTCGGTGTTGGCACCATGTGGCAAACTACATTGGTTCCATGCCACATAGGATCAAATCTTTGTGTATAAAGACACTCATCATGAGTAGTTTTTCAAGTTATTTCAGCTCCTTGATGATGATCATCAAGACACAAATGAGGTAGGAAACATTGATTTTTGGTTTTATTGAGAGCAAATAATTCAGTGGAAATTTCTGAAAAAAGATATCCCAAGCTCAAAAAGGTTAATAGATGGCATTTCACTGGATTCCCCATAAAATTACCCCATCATAAATTGAAACTCATCATGTTAACCCTCATCTATTACAAATAAGTAAGAATATAGAATCAATGTGTCACATATTTGTTTGGCTTATCAATTGAATGCATGACCTCCAAGATGGCCTCATCTGAAGGAAACTCGAAATCGAGGAAATCATGTGAATGGGGAGAGTCAACAACCCAAATGGAGATAGTGTTTTGATCATATTCCATATTAGGATGGAGTTTCTAACCAGTGTCAGTAGAGGCCGACAAGATCCCATTATCAATTTCCAGGACTATGTCCTAATAATAAAAACATGAGTGCAAAGGCTCCTTCTCATAAGAAATTGAACACTTAGGATATGATGCCACATAATTCACCCATGGCGGGGTAGTGTCCACTCAATATTAGGAAAATAGGATGGTGTAGCATGGTGTAATGGTGAATAAGGATGGTGATTATCAGATGAAATCTTATCTATGGTGAAAATGCTTACATTGTGAGGAAAATCCATCACTTGAAAGAGCGTATACACCATAACGCTCATAGCATATACATAATCATGCACATAAATCATATTGGAGTCTAATGGGCCATTCACCACTATCACATTGACCATAATTGTCTTCCCCCTTAATTTTATAGGAAACTAAGGAAGAATCCCCAAAGATTCACTAGGTCTTCTATCGAAAGCCAGTGGTAGACTAGGATCTAAAGCTGGGGAGAACCTATAGCTTCCCATGCCACGTAGGATAAAATTATTACAGAGGCTCCTTCATCTATGATACATCGGTGGATGGTTTTTGAATAATATTCAACCTTTATTTGAAAATGTACAGAAGAAGGAAGGAGAGGCTCAACAAGATTGTTCTAATCAAAGAAATTGCTCTTAGAAATTGGAGAGAGCATGCTCGAGGCGAGTGGGATGCCCCCTTGTTCAGAAGGTTCTAAACTAGAAATGAAGAAAACATGTGTGGTAGACACATCACTCTCTAAAATAGGAGTGGGATTGACTAAATATTGCAATGGTGTGACCACTTCATCAACCAATGGTTGGGTGGGTTGTCGAGGAGCCAAAGGTGTTTCTGGAGTAGAAGAGCCTTCAGACTTGGGAAATAATCTATTGATCTCTGGAATGAGAGGACATATGTGAGTAAGATTATCTTCCTTGTAAATTGTACAAGGGAACTTAGGCTTGTGTCTTGCTTGTCTAGATTTATCAACAATATTAGTTCCCTGAGCATGATTTGCAGTGGCTAGTTGCTTTCCTCCAAAATGACTTACAGTGGTTGGTTTCTTATCACCAATATGAATTTCAAAG
Organism: Picea glauca; assembly: GCA_000966675.3. Lineage (NCBI taxonomy): Eukaryota > Viridiplantae > Streptophyta > Pinopsida > Pinales > Pinaceae > Picea > Picea glauca. Next base: position 511,561 of record JZKD02S1813594.1, read on the forward strand.
ACTAGTATGTTTCCCCTAATATGACTTTCAATGGTTAGTTTATCATCTCTAGTATAACTAGAAATGGTTGGTTTCTCACCTCCAGTATGAGTAGCAGTGACCGGTGACATGTCTCCAACATGACTTGAAGTGGATGGTGACTTCTCCCATTTTTCCTACTTCTTCTTCTTCTTATTCCTCTTTTTATTCCTTCTAGACTTATGGTTACTAGGATATGGAATTTCACCATAAGAGGAAGGAGGAGAAATATATTTCACCGACAAATAATTTTTAGTATTTGGAACATGTTGAATGGTCATTAACAAAATCGGTAGCCCCACAAACAATCTAGGAATATTCATGATGGCCATCAAAGGGGCACCAACGTTTCCAAAAGAAGGAAAATGAAAAGAGTCCCCTTTGGGAGGGGTCCCTTGGTTGGAGTTCATATAAGAATTTCCTAGCACCTGACTAGTATCAAATGCAAAGGGAGTGTTGGTAGGATATGGCAGCATTGATCCCTTAGGATAACTACCCCCAGGGATATTAGTTCCCCCAAAGATATAACTACCCCCAACATTATGGAAAACACTGGGGGTAGGACGAAATCAAGGGTTGAAATTACAAACAAAAGGAAAACCACCATTTGGTATCCTGGACTACCTATGGGGTTACTATAAATAGATGGGAATCCACTTCCTATAGTAATACCAAGTCCTTTCTCCCCACCGAACATAGGTGTGGGAACTTTTGATGATGCAATGGGTGTATTAAAACTAGATGTACTCATGGAAGGAAAGGGTATTATTGGTGGAATCCCCAAGATGGAATGATTAGATGTTAAAGGCATAGATATGGGAGTACCCATCCCACTAAGTGGTGGTAAGGAGGTGGTCATCATGAATTCACCCAACACAATTGGGGATGTACAAGCAGGTCCTCCCCCGTTGGGTAACCCATTAATGTTTGTCATGGTATGTGGATTACTAAGGTAGGAAAAAGAATCACTAAATGGTATATTCACTCGAAGGAGTAAAGGGTCTATGATACCAAAAATGATGTTGATTAGCCACATAAAATAAATTTGTTTTAACCAAGAAGAAAACAATAACATATGGCCAACTAGAAATAAAATTCACCACAAATCACGCCCCTAGCAAATCTAAGCCAACAACAAGAAGTAAGTGGATAAAATGGGCCTTCCAAAAACCAACCCTCTAGGGGGAATCAAGTCTCTAAAATGTTGGCTAGCAAAGGTGTGAGGAATAGTTACAATAACCCTAACGTGGAAACCCTTACCAGTGCAAGTACCTTTGTGAAGACAAACACCCTCCAAGGAACTAAAGTAGAGGTTTTATGTCTGTCCCAGGTACCACAAGCACTTCCCACTTGTGGTCACCTATGTAGGTACCTAGGAAAATCTACTAAGGTTTCCACTTCAAAGCAGAATGGTTGGGAAGAAAGTCACATGTCAAATTACATGCATGGGAAAGGTAGAAAATCCCAAATCTTCGAGAGACATGTGGGAACTTTTGAAACCCCCATTAGCATAAAAGTCCAAGTATTTCAACAAACACCAAGACAAGTAGAGAGGGGTATCCCTCCACTTTCCCCGATGTGACCTACTACTTGAATCCTATGTTATAGGAGCTTTCCAACTCATTTGTTGCAACAATGGATTTTATACTCATTAATGACTTCTAATTTTAGTTTAGATGGCCTTCGAGAGCTTACTCTCCAATCCTACACCAAGGCCCTAAAATCATATGCTATGTTGGTTTGCTAGAAAGAAAAAGAGTCTAATAGTTTTTAAATTAAGTGTTCTTTTTCTTAGGGTTGTTGATTACTCAAGGGAGTGGATTCCACTTTGGCAATGTTTGAGACTCTTTTCAAACAGAAAGAAAGATAAATAATGAAAATGCAAGAGATGCAAATATTTTCATCTTTGATGTAAACTATCTAAGGAAATGAACAAGAGGTTTTTTTCTCTCAATTTAGAATAAGATATCAATCACTCAATTCCAATGAACCCTCAACCCAAAACACTCAATACCAATGAACCATCAATCTAAAACACTCTTGGTATGCAACAAGATTTGTCCCCCTCCTTTTTTTAGATATTTTGATAAAGAAAGCACAAATGCAAAACTAAACTAGAAAATCATGTAAAATGTTTATCTTAGATGACAATATATAAAAGCACACTAATCATATCAACAAATTAACCATACATGCAAATCAGCTATGCATGAAAATAAATCATCCATGCAAACTAACCACGCATGCAAATCAGCTATGCATGCAAATTAACCATGCATGAAAATAAGATGTGCATGCAAATTAACCATGCATGCAGATCAAGAACACACTCAAATAGCCACATATGCAACTCAACTACACATGCAAATCAACCATACATTCAATCAACCATGCATTCAACTCAACTATGCATGAAAATCAATCATACATGCAAATCAACCATGCATGCAACTCAGATATGCATGCAAATCAATCATACATGCAAATCAGCCATGCATGCAACTCAACCACGCATGCAAAGAAGCTCCACATGTAAATCAGTTATGCATATAAACCAGGTATGCATATAAATCAGCTATGCATGTAAGTCAATCACACATGCAAAAAAAATATGTAGGTAAATCAACTATGCATATAAATCATCCATGCATGCAAGTCAATCACGCATGCAAATCATCTCATGCATGCAAATCAACAATGTCTATAAATTAGATATGAATGCAAATTATAAGCTCATGCATGGAAATCAACAAATTATCAAAGCATGCATATGACAAAACAAAGCAAATTAACAAGCTAACATTCATATCAAGAAGAAATCAACTGAGAAAGAAAAGGTGAATGGGGATGAAGGAGAATATCCACAAAGGTTTTTAGAGAGTAGAGAAAACATAGAAAGAAAAGGAAATTAAACCTAAGGGAGACTTTGGGTTCACTCCCTAGTGAAGTCGCCAATTCTGTTAACATATATTTATATCCTATGGATAAGTGAGTTCTCTCTTGTGTTTTACCTTGACCCAAGATAGACAACAAACATACCACAATACAAACTTTCCTAGATCTATGAAATTCAAGTACTCTTTATGCTGCAGGCCAGAGGTGAATACCTGGTTTTTTTACGGTTGTCTTTGTGTAGTCCTGACTGATGTAGCTCTGGAGATCTGTCTCCTACTCCTACCCTTGTTTCCTACACACACACGACAAACAATACCTAACTCAAATCCTTCAAGCATTAAAGAAACTTAAATAACTTTAGATCTACCTTATCTTACTGAAGCAAAGAATAAGTATGCCAACATGCAATCAAATAGACAAATAATATAAGGGGAAAGTACCATTGATATATATTAAAACAAAATGTAACATCCCCACTATAATCCCTCATTTAATTAATTCTTAAAGTAGATATAATGTGTGGCCACGACCAAGTGATGTATATGCGAAATGTATTTCTAAGTTTTAATAATAAAATGTGATGCCAACTACTAGGGATATGGACAGAGATGGGAGGATGAATTATTCCACAAGAGAGGGGAGGGGAGGGTCTAAGAGAATGTTTAAAAGGGGTTCAAGGGTGAATTACCCATGTCTATTAATTCAACCCACATTCCTGGATTTTATTATGACTATGTATTAAACTCTAGTTTCCGATTGGGTGTCCCCAAAGGCAATCATTGGATGCATGTGATCCGGATTATTTTTAAGAACGAAATGAAAGTAGAGATATTACAATGAAATACACATAAATATTTCCAGAAACAGAGAAATACAGTAATACACGATTTCTATTAATGAAAGAAATGTACAGAGACTGTAAAAATATAGAGTGAAAGACCCGCTAGAATGGTGGCATCTTATCTTTGAGTAGAGATGTGAAGGCTACTCGCATTCACAAGAATATGATTGTTACAATGAGGATCCAAAGGCCTTTTTAACATAAGTAAAATCCAAAACCCTAACCCTAGAAGATGAAAAGTCAAAAGGTTTGCGGGCCTCGATGGGGGTAGCTGATATGCCAACTTCCCCGGGGCGTAACTTTTGCATACAATCTCCATTTGGGGTGCTCAATACACTGTTGGAAAGGTCTAATCAAGAAGAACAATTTTCGACTGGCTCAAGTAAGCTCCTCAAGTAGTCACTTGGGCCCCGAATTCCTGAAAAACGTTGTTTAGGTCCTCAAAACGGCCCCAGAAGTTTGGAACCCGAAAAACTACCCAGATGGAAAACTGTCTTTGCCCATGGAATAGGTGGGTGGCCATTGATATCCACCTAGATCAATCTTCCCTCCTTAGGAAGCAATGGTCTCCATTTTTTTGAGTTCCCGGGGGATAGGGGAAAGTGTTTGATGATTCTGAATCTTGGTGAGTTGCTTACCTTATTGGAGACGTCATGTCGCTTGGTTTGTGGAAGGCTGTCACGAACTTGTTGCTAGCGGGGTTGAATCTGTTCAACCGGTCGGACTACATGAGATGTCTATGTGCAGAAGGAATATTTGTTTTTTGTTGTAGTCTTGTCGACCCACTTCTATTGGATAGAAGGTGCTTGGGCCAAGGCTGTAGAGGTTGCAGTATCCTTTTGTTCACCTTTTGAACAGATTGTGAAGAAGCTGAATTTTGTAGTATGGGATACTACTTTACAACACTGTTTAGGTGGGACAGTAATTGGAACGAACTCTAGTATTCTGTATATATGACCCCCTAAAGTAACAATGACACTACAGGGTTGAGACTCATAAATAGCATGGCACTTCCACATATATGGTTGGCTCAAGAGAACATCACATACATCTAATGGGGCAACATCAGATAATACCTCATCCTTGAAGGGTTGGATGTCGTATGACAATCGACACTGCTGGCTAACATGAAGCTCTCGTCCCTAGCGAAGCCACCCGATGTTATATGGTTGTGGGTGTGGTGTTGTCGACAATCCCAACTATTTGATGACCTATGCTGAGATGAGGTTCTTCTGGATTCCGCTATCAACAATAAAATGCAATGGGGTCCCCTTCACCCACATCTGTGAATGAAAAAGGAGCTCCCCCTCTTCGGGATCTATTGGTTCTTCTGGTTGAATTGTTGTGGTCGCGACAATAGTAGTGGGGTCTACATCGAAGATATGTCTTTTACCAGTATTTTCATAATCATAGTCTGAATCAGGGTTTGGCTCCTTATCTTTGATCCCAGCCACCAATGAATTTTTTGAGCGACATTCATCGGTGTTGTGCCAAGGGATTTTGTGGGAATCACACCATTTTTCAGTGTCCTTCTTTGTCTTCCTGTGACCCTTCTTTTCTTGTGGCTTAGACTAGTTTTCAGGAAGATGTTTGTTAGGGCAGTCTTTCTCATACTTTGGTTGTTGCGGATTTGCAGATTCGAACTCCCATTTGTTCTAGTGCCTAAATTTCTGCTCGATTTTAACAACATATCGATACGCAACACCAAGTGATGAGATATCTAGGAAAACCATTTCAGTTTGGATGTATCTGTGTAGAGCCCCGCGGTATTTCAGAACCAAATGTCGCTCGGAGTCTTTGATACCCAGCTTGGTGCACAAGGTATGGAAGGTATTGGTGAACTCTGACAATGCTTGGCCCCTCTCTTTCCACAGTGTGGTCCATATCATGTACTGGTCTTCATAGTTTCCAACAAGGTAATATTGTTCCTTGACCACATCCACAAAAAAATCCCATGTGGGATCGGACCCATATATTTCAGACTCCTTTGTGGAACTTTTCTCCCAGTAAGTTTCCCACCAATGTTTTATATGGGGGAGATCATTAAGGAGTGTGAAGGTGATCTTTTCCCTGTCAGAAAAATGGTGAACAAAGAAATAACCTTCTAGTATATTTAACGATTTGTCTAGGGCATCCACATCTATCTGACCTTCAAATACAGGAATATCAAAATTAACCTGTACCTTGAAAGGTGAGGTTCCTCTAAAGTGACCGCTTGATGAAGACACGCTTGTTGTTATCGGCAGGCGTTGAAGGCTATGGGAAAAATTCTCCATCATTTCATCCCTCTGTCGGGTGAGAGCTTACTCAAGTAACATATTAATAGAATCTTATGCTCCATCATTTTTTGTTTCTTCCACTATGGAGGGTTTCTTGGGAGTGCGAGAGAGATTTTCCTCAAGAGAGACAAGCTCGAGACCCAACTTTCTATACTCGGACCTCGTCAGGGACATGCATTGAAAAACGATTAAGAGCAGCCTGCTCTGATACCACTAATCTGGATTATTTTTTAGAATGAAATGAAATAAGAGATATTCCAATGAAATACACATAAATATTTCCAAAAACAAAGAAACACAGTAATACACGATTTCTATTAATGAAAGAAATGTACCAAGACTGTAAAAATACAGAGTGAAAGACTCGCTAGAACGGTGGCAGCTTATCTCTGATAAGAGATGTGAGGGATACTCGCATTTGCAAGAGCATGATTGTTACAATGAGGAACCAAAGGCCTTTTTAACATAAGTAAAATCCAAAACCCTAACCTCAGAAGATGAAAATCCAAAAGGTTTGCGGGCCCCGATGGGGGTAGTTGATACATCAACTTCCCGAGGGTGTAACTTTTGCATACGATCTTTGTTTGGGGCGCTCAATACACCGTTGGAAAGGTCTAATTGAGAAGAAAAAATTTCAAATGGCCTACGTAAGTTCTTATGGCAATCACCTGGGCCCCAAATCCCCAAAGAACGTCGTTGAGGGCCTCAAAACGACGTAAAAAGTTTGGAACCCGAAAACTGCCAAGATGGAAAATTGTTTTTCGATCCCATGGAATAGGTGGGTGGCCACTGCTATCCACCTGGATCAACATGTAAGAGGGTGGGTGTGATAAGTCACATCCCATAGTTATTGTGAGCATGGGAGTTGAGTACAATTAGCTTGGGGAAGTGTGTGAGTCAAGAAAGCAAGCCAAAGGAGAGGAAATTCATATGGTTAGTTACAACAGTTTGAGACATGAATTTTTTTGGCATGGACAACAATTAGAGAACAATAAAGAAGATCTTGGATTTGGAGAAACCATGAAACGCAAATTTGGAGCATGATGGAGCATTTTTAGAGAATTTTGGAACTAAAGACTGAAGATCTAGGTCGTGAGGGCTGAAGAGTGAACTCTGATGTGAGTTGCATTGTAAAAACAAGAGGTTGTTGTTGTTTGTTGGTAGTTTTTCCTAGCAACGAGTTCCCTTGAGTTCCCAGTAGAGAGATTCATTGTTACTTGTGCCAGAGATACCTTGATAAACAAATGGGACACATGAGGGACTAAGATCAATGAAGGGTTACATTCCTTGGGTTGGGCAGGTCGAGAGGAAGAGAGATGGTGGAAAACCGGGATAGTTGTAGGAGAATACTAGTGGGTTGTGGGTTTTCTAAGGTGTGAGTGGATAGTGAGAGACCACCCTATTTTGTGGATTGCTAGCATCAACTCGGGGGTGACTTGTTGTTGATATTTGGAACAAGAATTCTATTGTTGGGTGGAGCATCCGTCCCAAGCATCTCGTTGGACAACTATTTTAAAAACATAAGCGTTTTATCTATTTTCTATATTGCATTATGAGTTTTAATTGATATGCATGAACTCTAAGTATAAGACTGATTTATATGCTACTATAACAAGTTATTTGATGCATTCATGCTTTTTCAAAATGTTGTTTATGTATTAACTAAATTGTATCTGATCATGGTTAAATCTATATGTAATTCGTAGTTGATAAGCTACAGGAAATTAGTTAGCAGGAATTTTCAATTTTTATGAGTATTCCACACATAATGGACCTCAACTAAGCTGGAGAACATTACAAAAAATAAGAACCTTACATCGATGGTGTGATCTCCTTGAGTCCAATTTTTTGTTCCTCCTTGGTCCTTTCCTTCGCTCTTCCTTCACCCTCACTCTCTTGGAATTCCAATAGTGTAAATTTACTCTCAATTCTTCCTCCTTTTCTCCAAGAAAACCTCCATGCATAAATAACCCACCAAATATTTCCTCCATGTGATGAGATCATGCACCATCTTTGGCTTCTAGAGATTACTTAGGACATGCATTGACTAAAACACTAGTAATATGCCACCTGGTCTTGGTTAACTAGTCATTCAATCTATAGTTGACTAGATATTCTCAAGTGGAGTTAATTACTCTTATCCACATGTGAGGCACACTCTTGGAGATGATTCCAAGGAAGGAATGCACTCTTGTTGATAATTCCAATGTATGCATGCCAGACTAGACTTCACTTAGTCATGAAATAAGAATTATCTCCTAAAATCAAGGAACAAAGCACCCTTCATCCTAGTAAATAGGAATTTACCTAATGGTGGTTTATAAGCCCATGGTTCTGGAAATCCATGGTATTACATGGTGGTTATTTTCCCATGGTTTTGGAAACCCTTGTTAAGTACATGGGTATGTATACTCTAGTACCCCTTTTGAGAAGGTCCTCTATGTACCCATAATGTGGAAAATATAATTGTAACATTTACAGCAAGGGTTTTCGATGATATTGCTTTGCTTATCTGAGGTAAATAATTTTTGGGCATTCTTTGTGGTTGGAGATATTGAGATAGAGGCAGATCGAACTTAAGGGAGAGACAGGCATATCGTTGCTAAAAATTGACATAGGGAGAATATTTTTTGCAGATATGGTACTGGTGGATCATATAATTGGTTCATTTCTTGTTTGAGGGCGTCCTTGCTCAGAGATTTGATATCTACTTTTGCAGCAAATTCTATACACTCAGATCCACAACATAGCTTGGCCCTTGGATCATTGTGCACCCAACATTGGATCACGATTTGTAGTAAAACATGGCCTCTACAACAATCGTGGTAGTTGTGATTTACACTACTAGTCATTTCACATTGGTTCTTGATGGTAGCAAGTGTCTTCTCCTTGCACCTTATTGAGGATCTAGTTGAAACTTACATATGGTTTTCTACATTGTTCCTTTTAGGAACTTATCCTTGACATCAACAAAGTTTGCATCTATCTTTGCCAATTATTCAGGATGTTTGAAGTTATCATTAAAGGGGAATGTAATATAATGTCATATTTGGATTGTAAATTTGTTAATTATAGCCATCATGTAATGATTGTCTAGTGGTCACATTTACTATTGTATATCCTGTTAGTATGATGACTATGAGAACATCATTCTAAGGCATTTACACACCATGACGCATCATTAGACTTGTGAGATTTCATATTGGCATGTAACATAACTCCTTCCTCGACTCAAGTGATTCTAGCCCTCTAGTCATCATTAAGGGGGAATGTTAGAACATGTTAATGATTTCCTAGTGGTTTCATGTACATGGCCATGGCATTTTGTAAAGTTATTCTTCAATAACTTTATATCTTGTAAAAAGGGTTGATCCCACATGCACCATGGTAATTGTAGGAGGCCCTTTAGGTGGGAAAGTGGGTGAAATGTAGTGTGAGGTAATGCATATGTGGGGATGCCCAAACATTGTAAGATTGGAGAGTTTACCTTAAGAATAGAAGACCATCTTTCGTGGATGTTTCCCCACATTGGGGTTTTACCACGTAAAATGGTGTCTCTTTTTTTTGCACTCTAATTTGCTGATTTATATGGTGCTTTCTATAGGAGATTAGACTACTTAGATTCCTTGGTGTATGTTATTACATTTTTTCTTGATCTAACAAAAACCATATCATAGCTCTAAATTAGCAATAATTGAGAAGCATGCTCTAGATGTAGACACATATTGAGGGATGGACGATAGAAAATTGAAAGATGGAAATGCACTTCATTTGTTTAATGCAATGAAGCTGAGAGTTAAGGTGATAACCTAAGTGAAGCACATTTCAAGACAAGCCCAAATCCGAGACCAAGCTACCCACCACTTGAGATGTAGTGTAGACCTCCACACCCTCCACACCTACCTGGTACATCACCTTAGTTTCTAGACAATGCCATCTCACCGCTACACCCCGAGATTCAAATCCCAATGCAAATTAACAACAATAAAGTCACTCAACATTTATAAAAATCACTATTAATTTAAACATGAAAATATTTCCTATATATAACTTTATGTACATAATTATTGCATTCTAATATAACAAAATTAATACCACAAAAAAAATTATATATATATATATATATATAACAATTATGAAATAAAAATAAAATGTTCAATAACTACAAATATAAAATAAAAATATAGCATATAAAATAAAAATATAACGCTTGAATTATGCATCTCCATAAACTAATGAAACATAGTTGCCGATTAAATTTGAGTAGGTCGACACACTAGGAACACATTTCTATTTTAGATGACACACTTGCCTAATAAATTTGATAAGCAAATTTGACGAGAAAACAATCATGAGTGCATTTGGTTTGTGTGGGGTTTAGTCCCCATAAGATTTGAACCATAACAATTATGAAATAAAAATAAAATGTTCGATAACTACAAATATAAAATAAAAATATAACATATAAAAGAAAAATTTAAGACTTGAATTATTCCATCTTAGATGCATCTCCATAAACTAATGAAACATAGTTTTCAATTAAATTTGAGTAGTGAAACATAGTTGCCGATTAAATTTGAGTAGATCGACACACTAGGAACACATTTCCATTTTAGATGATACACTTGCCTAATAAATTTGATAAGCAAATTTGATGAGAAAAGAATTGCCAGTGCATTTGGTTTGTGTGGGGTTTAGTCCCCATAAGATTTGAACCATAACAATTATGAAATAAAAATAAAATGTTCGATAACTACAAATATAAAATAAAAATATAACATATAAAATAAAAATTTAAGGCTTGAATTATTCCATCTTAGATGCATCTCTATAAACTAATGAAACATAATTGACAATTAAATTTGAGTAGTGAAACATAGTTTCCGATTAAGTTTGAGTAGGTTGACACACTAGGAACAGATTTTCATTTTAGATGACATAGTTGCCTAATAAATTTGATAAGCAAATTTGATGAGAAAACAATTACCAGTGCATTTGGTTTGTGTAGGGTTTAGTCCCCATAAAATTACAAGCCCAAATCTTATGGGCAGGGACGTGTCAGACGTGTCATGTCCATTTTTTCAATATAAAAATAAATAATTAAATTTTAATTTTAAAACAAACCATTTCATATACATGTTTAAAAATCTAATTAAAAGTGTAAAATGCAAGTTACAATGTTATGTAAATGCAAGTTTTTTTTCATATAAGTCCCATGAGACAGCTCAGACGATAAGACGAGCACATTTTTCTCCAAGAGATGGGAGGAAGTCTTATGATCGAACCTTGTTAAGTTTCCAGGATAGATATTGTAATGCTGCTATGTAAAAACTTTGTATACTGTTGTATATAAACGAGAAACTTTCCCATGGAAAAAAAAGAAGGTTTTTTTCATATAAAAAATTTGTTACACTATAACGTAGAAAAACATGACAATTAATAAACACTCCACTATAAAACATTTTGATAAGTTTTACAATAAAATATAAGAAAGTTCAAAACACTCACAAGTGATATCTGAAATGTAATCTTGTTCGGGACCTATTGTAAGAATTCACTTTATGTTATATACGCCTTTGTATTCGTGTCCGTGTGATATCAAAAGTCAAACTAATGTTCACATGCATTATACACTTGGTATAACAAGTCAAGCTAATGGGCAATCAATGATCCTTTGACATTGGATTAGTAATGTTTGTCAAATTAATAAACATGAAACATAAAATTAGGAGAAAGAAAGTTATCTATAACAAAAATAACATATGATATATAAAGTGGCATAACTATGAGCCACTCAAATCAATGTTATTGTGATATATAAAGTGGCATAACCATGAGCCACTTAGATCAATTCATTTTTTATTAAAAAATATTAGTCAAAATTTCATATGTTTTAATTGTTTTTTTTAATAAAACCGATCATTTAGTTTGTTTTAAGATTGGAAGGTTGTTTTAAGATTGGTTAAGGGCAAAGTTTTTATCAAAAAATGAAACTCTAACTTTTTAATATAAATATATTTTTTTTATTAAAAAAAGCCAATTCATTTTTGATAAAAAAAGTTTAGTCAAAATTTCACATGTTTTAATTGTTTTTTTTAATAAAACGGATTATTTAGTTTGTTTTAAGATTGGAAAGTTGTTTTAAGATTGGTTAAAATATTCAGGGGCAAAGTTTTTATCACAGAAATGGAAACTCTAACTTTTTATCATAAATTGATTTTATTTAAAAAAACAATATGAATACCTCTTATCCCACACTATATAAAATAAAATAATTAAATATAAAAAGAATTACTATTTTATTTTTTTAAATAAAAAATAACTATTTTCATACATTTGCTTTCCATTTATTGAGGGGTTGAGAGGTTTATGATATCATCCCATATTTTAAACTATTTTCATGCATTTGCTTTCATTAAATGAGGGTTATGTATTTTAGAGATATAAGTACTCCTTACAAAGTATTTAATGGTGTGTATGTTAAGTTTTACATCATGAGATTTAAATAATTTTAGATTGAATGAGGTAAAAGTTAATATATCATGTATTAAGTAAGTTGTAGTAACGTATTTATTGATCATTTATATAATAATGTTTATTAATAAAATTTTAAATTTTATTAGCAATGTTTTATTATTATTAAATAAAATTAAAATTAAATAATTTTAAAGTTACTGTTTTTGTGGGATAAGGGATTCTTTTCACTCAATACTTTTATTGTTAAAATTTATGGAGATATATATACTCTACCCGTTTTAAATTTAAACTAAATTAATAATATTCACCACTAATACTTACAAACTAACTCCCAAATAAAATTAACTATCACAAATTTAGGTAAATAGATTTCTACCACTATGGTACAGGTGGAATATAGGTCATCGTTCTTAGACGACCAATATCGAACCTGCTTCGTAGCATTGAATGCTACGGCAAGCCTATATTCCACCTACCCCAGCATTCAATGCTGCGTAGCAAACTAGACACTGCTCACCACTTTGAACGACAGCCTATATACCATCTACCGCATCATTCAATACTCAATACTGCATAGCAAGTTGGATACTGCTCGCCACTTTCTTCTACCTATGTCCCACTCAATACAACTGAATTTCTTCATTCGTATGTCCCTTTCAATACAACTTTGTTCACCAGTATGTCCCGGTCAATACGGCAATTTGCTCCCATCGGTGTTCCGGTAAATACGGCGATTTGTAGGACTCTGTGTAACTTACTCTGCATCCTGTCCATATCAGTATGACTTTAATTACCAGTGTATCCCGTCAATACCAAGTAAAACGAAATTCAAAAATATATAGCTGATGAGTTTCCGCAACTTTCATATCACTATGTCCCCACTCACTACTACTTACAAGCTAAAATCCTCCCATTTTCATCGTATGTATGAATAATGGTGCATTATCAAAGAAGTGGAGGTATTGAGTGTGTTGCTACCCACCGAAATTCCAGATACAGCTAATGAAGTTTTGCAATTTGTTCAGCTCGGTGTCCCGCTGAATACGGCGATTTGTATGACTTTTTGAAATTTACTCTGCATGCTGTCCATTGATGGCATTGTATGGAGTTATATCGACAGGTAGCAAAGAACCTTCCAAATGGAATCGTTTACCTCTGTTTTCTACTCAATAATGGCGACTTTCTTGGTGCACTCTCAATAATGGTGACTTCCTCCTCCCTACAATACATTGTCAAACACGTGGTGGACTTGAGTGAATTGCTCACACCAAAATTCCAAATACTTTTAATGATTTTCCACAACTTTGTTGTATGCCACGTTTATACAGCGACTTTTATCACTTTTCTATTGCAATCCATGAGAGGCGTTTTGCATTACTTTCCCAATAGAATTATTAAGTTATCCAGTCAATACGGCAATTTTTATTTTTTTTTAGGGTTTTTCCACTTTGCATCGTTGAATGACTTTGCTGTATTTATGGAAACATAGCATATCATAGCAAAGAACAGGGCTCATTGTCCAAGGCAAGGCATTACGGACGTTGCAGTTTGGGCAGGAGAGAGACATGAATCAAGTTGTTAGGTCGATGCTTTTATTCTTTGTGATCATCGCAACTGCATTAAGGGCAGATACTATTAGTGACTCCTCGCATATTCACCTCGAAGATGGTTTATACAATGATCATCTGTTTGACAGCATGCCTGGTGGAAGTACTTCTCTTCAACCCCTTGGTTTTGTTTTGAAGAGAGGAGGCAATCTGGCGCACGCTGAATTCACATCAGCATCCATGGACGCTCACGACAGAAGGGACACAGAAGCCCTTTTGTCATTCAGAAATGTGATCAGATCCGATCCATATGGATCGCTACTTAACTGGACCGCAGAAAACTCTGATAACGTGTGCTCCTGGAATGGCATTTGGTGCAGAAAGCGCACTAAACGAGTGGTTGCCATAATACTTCCTGGATTGGGATTGCAAGGAAGCCTTTCACCATCTCTTGGTAGCCTGTCATTACTACACACTCTTAATCTTTCTGTGAATAATTTGACAGGAAGAATTCCACCGGAGTTTGGGCAGCTAAAGGCGCTGGGAATACTTGACCTCAGTTTTAATTTGCTCCTGGGTTATATTCCAAAATCGCTGTGTAATTGTACACGCCTTCAATGGATCAGACTTTCAATGAACAGCTTGGCCGGGACTATACCAACAGAATTCAGTCGTCTAGTCAAGTTGAAACAGCTCCAGTTGACCAACAATAATCTTGGTGGAAGTATTCCAACTTCTATGAGCAACTGCACTTCACTTCAAAGGTTGTCCATTGGATACAACAATCTCTCTGGTCCAATCCCTTCCGTTTTGGGTATGATCAGAAATTTATCTTTTCTATACTTGGAAGGCAACTCACTAAGTGGTCACATCCCTCCCCTTCTCATCAACTGTACTCAGCTATCATATATCGCTTTTTCTCACAACAATTTGAGTGGAAGAATTCCGGCTGAACTGGGCTTGCTGCGAAATTTACAGTTCCTGTATCTACAATCAAACAAGTTGGAGAATGCAATTCCGACATCACTGGGAAACTGCTCTTTCCTTACTGTTTTATTTTTGGGAGACAATGGAGCATTATCAGGTAGTATACCACCTCAATTTGGTAATTTGAGAGAGCTTATTCAATTGTCCATTTATGGTCCATCTAATATTTCAGGTTCTATCCCTTCTGAAATAGGAAACTGCAGCAATCTTCAATGGTTAGATTTAGAAGTCAACAGAATTCAGGGCTCCCTGCCTATGAGTATATTCCAGCTTCCCATCTCCACCTTAAGTCTTGTTCACAATATTATGACGGGTAACATACCTGAAGCCATTGGAAATTTGAGTCAACTTACTTACCTAAATCTTGGTGCAAATGCTTTCAGTGGTGGTATACCTAAAAGTATCAGGAAATTGAGTGAGTTGACCTTCCTTAATCTTGGTACAAACAAGCTAAGTGGTAGAATACCTGAGGGCATCACCAATTTGAAGAATCTTGAACAACTTTACTTAGATACCAACAATTTTACATATGCAATTCCAAAAGGTATAGGAAAACTTAAATCTCTTAGAAAATTGTTTTTGAACTCAAACAACATTTCCAGTAGCATTCCTGAAAGTATCAGTGATTTGGTTTCACTTCAACAATTAGATATATCGAAAAACAATTTAAATGGACCAATCCCTCATGGTATTGGTAAATGTGTGCAATTAGAAGTCTTAGATTTGTCCAAAAACAATTTGAATGGAAATATTCCTTCATCTCTAGGCAATTGCAAATATATGAGGAATTTATCATTGCAATGCAATTTCTTGTCAGGGACAATACCGTCAACTTTAAGTAAATGCATTGTGTTGCAGAAGTTGGAGGTGTCTGAGAACAAACTTAGTGGAAATCTAGACCTCGAATTTCCAGTTTCTATGGAAGTTCTCTCTATGTATTCTAATAACTTCTCTGGGACTCTGCCTGCATCTTTGGCCCAATGTACTAAACTTCAACTATTAGATTTAAGCAAAAATGAATTCACGAGTCACCTGCCTGGGTACCTTGCATATTTTCAAGAGTTGAGAGTTTTAAGTGTTGGTTATAATAAGCTTCACGGTGATATTCCTTCAAGCATCACCAATCTTACTCAATTGCAAATCTTGGATTTATCCAACAATAGAATTAGTGGAAGAATACCATATAATCTTGAGAGGCTTCAAGGATTTAGAATCCCCGGATCTTCCCAACTCAGTGGTAATACACTCTATGAGGATGTGGATATTATCATCAAAGGATTTGAGTATACTCTTGAATATGTGTTAGCTACAAACACAATATTTGACTTGTCTAGCAATAATCTCATGGGAGAAATACCTCCAAGCATAGGAAATTTGAGCAACCTGCAATTGTTGAATTTATCAAGAAACTTGTTGGAAGGGCATATCCCTACATCCATTGGTAAGATATCTACATTGGAGCGACTAGATTTGGCCAAAAATAATTTGAGTGGAGAGATTCCTCAAGAACTTTCTAATTTAACCATGTTGATGTCTTTGGATGTTTCATCTAATAGACTGTGTGGGAGAATCTCAATAGGAAGAAGGTTTGACAGTTTCAATGCTACTTCATTTCAAAAGAACAAGTGTTTATGTGGTTTTCCTCTACAAGCATGTAAAAAAATGTAAAAGCATGCCCAAAATAATGGTAGTGGTAGGTGTTTACCCAAGGATGATTAAGTCTAGTGGATGAACATGTATCATTAATTGCATTGAAGTTGGGAGTGGGGATTGGATTTAGTGAAGTTGTTGTAAGTGTGATGATACTATGGAATAAAACTAAAGATTGGATGATGCCAATAGTTTTAAGGAGTGTACAAATTCACTAAACAATAAATGTGTGTGGTGATTCATTCTACCCATTGTAACACTGACAAATAAAGTTGTATAAATTGCAAAATCATATCTCTTGAATTATAAAATCATAAAAGTTTAAAAAAATATCATGGTTTTTTTCTCAGTCATCCCTTTTACTTAACAATTTATTATTTTGTTTATTTATTATTTAATAAGCTATATATACTTGTTATTACAACCCGTCTCACCTCACGTCCTTTGTAACCATAGAGAGTGTGGTTGATCGAACGGTCTCATCTCGTTCAATTCTTAGAGAGAGATGTTTTAATATTAGAGAGTGCAGGTGATCGAACGCACCTCATTTGAAACAAATCTTAGAGACAGACATACTTCCATTGTGGTATCTATCTGTGCGATTGTTCCATGAAAAGTGCAAACTTCTAACAAAATCTAAGTTGCATTCGAGTTTAATATATTTACCTTGATTGCATTATATATATATGTGTGTGTGGAGGAGAATGGACTTTTTCAAAGGATTTATAAATTACATGGACTAATTATGGTTCTCGAAAAGTTTAATTGGAGGCATTCTTTAATAGCCAAGGGTTATGACATACATTAACGAAAACAATTCTCTATTGAAAGATTTATTGGACTTAAAATTCCAAGCATGGAATGCAGGGTGATGATACATGGCATTTTTATTTTTTTACTTTTAAAGTAAAAGACAACTATTGAAAGATTTATTGGACTTAAAATTCCAAGCATGGAATGCAGGGTGATGATACATGGCATTTTTATTTTTTTACTTTTAAAGTAAAAGACAAGTAGAATAATTTTAAGGAATTGTTTGACAAAAGAAAGACCTTTCACATGAGTTTTTTGAAACATTCGAAACAAAATTATGTACTATGAAGCTTTAGTGGAGGAATATTTGTGTTAGTTCAACAAAATTCGCACAAATATCAAGGTTGTCTTACACTAAATTCATATCTGTCATACAATAAATATATTAACCTATACAGAACCCACATTACAAAATACAATGGCAATTAAAACTCACTTATGGGAACCAACATGTAATTAAATTCCCTCCATTTTTCCATTTCCTTCGCTTGACAAAGATTACGTATTACTTCAAGTAGGCTAAATATATTTGGAGTTGTATACCGTTCACAATTTACTCTATTTGGGTTCAACGCTTTATATGGACTGTGAGGGGTTTCAAGTCTACAGATATCACATCCTTTTACAGGTCACGTAAGACGCGCAGATTTGTATGAGTGGATAATTTGTGGATGTTGGTATGTAGAAGGCGGCTCTGTACTATGGTTGTAATTAATTTTGTTGTTATTTTGTTAGTTGTAAAATATTTACTTAGTTCACTTTTTAATCTACAATGAGTGTAATACTTGTTTAATATTTTGAAAATTGTGTTTTTATCATGTTAGTTATTTTTTATAGTAGTTGTGTTCATGTTGTATATAGTTTTATTAATTTGTCCTTTAAATTTATTATGTTTTTTCTTTTTTTTTTTCTAAGGATATTTTCTGTTCAATTTTATTTGAAATCTAGCTAGAAATTGTTGAATCTGCAGATTTGAGTGGTTAAGTCTATAATATATATAATCATCACAATTTATACATTTAGAAATGCAATTTAAACAATAGAAAATTGAGTTGTTGAATATGCATATTTAAGTGATTAAGTCTATAGTCTAAGAATGGTTAACTCTATAGTCTAAGAATTTATACATTTAGAAATACAATTTAAACAACAATTTATACATTTAGAAATACAATTTAAACAAAAAAAAAAATGTGATTTAGTTTGAATTTATGTAACAAGATTTGGTCCATCAAATCTCTATTTTTTGTTGTTTAAAATCCATTTTTGAATGCACAAATGGATTTATCATGCTGAAAAACCCCTAAAACATTAGGATTATACAGAAATAATCATTCAAATTTGAGGGTCTAACAATTTCTTACCAGATTTTGGACAAATGTTCACCTAAAAAGTTGCCTCAAAACATTCATTTTGTAGAACGTTTAGAACATACTTCTTTAAATACAGTTCATCAATACCAAATATTTCTTTAAGTACAGTCCATCAATACTCAATACTTTTTTAATTACCTTATTTAAAACATAGATAAGTCCATAAATACTATGTGGATCCATATCATATTTTAGAAATTTTATATTTTTAAATTAATTTTAATTATTTGACAAATAATTGTTAAATTAGAGAAAAATTGTCAAATCAAAAATTTCTATCCATGAAAAACTAAAAATTTTGGATTTCAAAATTATTTTTTTATTTAAAAAAAATCAATTTAATATAAAATATATGTAAAGTATTATAAAATTTTTAATAATTAAAAAAATTAATTTACTTGAGGATATCAATAACCATTTATTCTTTAAAATACATGAAAAACCTATATATCTTTTAAAAAAAAATTCAATTTATTATAAAATTTTAAATTTCAACATTACCTTTTCATTTAAAAAAATAAATTTAATATATACAAAATATATGTAAAATATTATCAAAATTTTAATA
>JZKD02S1813595.1:0-41269 GCA_000966675.3 Picea glauca
CTGAATTATTCTCATGGTAGAGGAGACAACTCATGGTTATAGAGGATTTCCCGTATGCTGGAGTTGACTTTAGGGGCAACACAAATTTAGTGCTCCCAGAGGAGGCACAATGGGACACATCAGGTAAAATACAAAATATGATGACCTTGCAACAATTGTTTTTGTTTTTATATGTATATATGTATTATGTTTTTGTACAATGAGGGATATAAGTCATTTGTTTTCATCATGCATACAAAGGAGCATCACATCCGGTGAGGATGCCGACACTAGGACGTTGTGGAGATGCTCAGGCAGTAGCGAAGGTTGACGCCAGAGTAGGAGGACTCCATGAGGTGGAAAGGAACCTCCATTGTTTGACTATGGGTGTTCCTTCCATGAGGATACGATATGTACCCTTACATCTTCAAATACATACAGTTGGGGTTCCTAAAGGCCTTAGTCATTTGCTACGACGAGTGGCCAGAGAAGTTGTGTGCTATGTTGAGCACAATGTAGTGCAGGAAGACAAGTAGAGTCTCCTGAAACATTAGTATTTTATGATGATATCGTGGGCATAAAGGCCCATTTTTTTCCCTGCTATGTACTTTTTGGACGATGTGTTTTGACAAAAACTTTTCTATTTTATATACAGGCCTATATATACGAGTATTTCAGTGGCTACTTATGTTTTTTCAAATGATGTGATGTTTTTATTTACATGTTTTATGTTCCAAATGTTTATCTATATGTAATGTACCAATCCAAAATATAATTTTCTAATGAATCTCTAGTTGTATTAAGTTCTCTCAATATATGTCTATATTCTAGAAATTCAAAAGATCTCTCGAGATGACGAACCCTTAGATGGAGACATAGCAAAACTGGATTACGAACAACGTATTCACGATTTAGTTGATGGACCCCGAGTTGAGAATCAAGGTTGATAATCAATTGAGATATACCTAAAGAATAAGATTCATTTAAAAGTCTAATGACAATATGATATTCTGCAACGTTATTGGGTGCAGATCCAAGGAAAATTCCTCTTGAACTCACTAACTCACCAGAGTGGTAGATGATCCAAGCTGCATAATTGATATTCTGGGTATGTCGACTAACGCCATCTGCAAATCCAAAATAGATAGGAAAGGATGATGACATCTGCGCATTCAAGCACAAAACAAAGTATATAAGCAACTTTAAAGAATGGGGCAAAACTTGTGCATGCAAAAGCAAATACACATCAAACCAAAAACATATAGTACAATAATGTACAAATCATACATGTGAGATATTCTATGCATAGTATTTGTTTAGGTAAAGCCCATTTTGTGGATCACCAAGAGATAATCCATTGTAATCAACTAACTCGTAGGCACCTCTCTGTAGCACACGCTTTGCGATGTATGGCCCATGCCACATAGGTTCTAACTTACATGCACCAAGTTGGTCATGATATTGGTCATAGACCAGGACCATATCTCCTTCTGTGAAAGTACGAGGTTGGACAGACTTATCGTATTGAGTCTTGATGCATTTTTGATATGTCTCGTTGATGAGAGAAACATTACGATGGGTTTCATCCAACTTCGTAAGATATAAAAATCATTCTTCTTCGACAGAATTATGGGGTAGGAGTTCTACGGTGAGTTTTAAGGATGAAATATTTCATTTAATTGGTAACACTGCTTCCAACCCATATATCAACTGGAAGGGTGTAAATCCAGTGGTGGTTTTAACTGAAGTCAGATAAGCCAAGAGTGCGGAGAAGAGATGTAAATTCCAAGAGGTTTTGTTTGCCCCCACCATGTGTTGAAGCATGGTCTTCAAGACTTTGTTGATGGATTCAACTAGTCCATTTTCCTTAGGATAGTAAGGGGATGGATTTTCATGGAGAAAACCTAACTTGGTGTGCAATTCACCTATCATCTGGTCCTGGAAATGGGATCCATGATCGGTTACAATAGGTTGTGGGACTCCGAAGAGAGGGATGATGTGATTGAACATGAAAAGTGTTGCAGTTCAACCATCGTTAAGAAATGTAGGCATAACCTTAGCCCATTCAATGAAATAATCGATGACGACGATGATATAAATACACCCCCCAACTGAGGTAGGCTTACATTGCATGAAATCAATAACCCATTTTGAAAAGGGGCCGATGGCGACAATGGGATGGAGTGGAGCTGGGTGGGTGCATACTTTCTTTTGAAAGATCTAACAAGGTGGGAATTTTTTAATGACCGCCACAAGCTCCAAGGTGACAGTCATTTAAAACTTGTTCATCCTCTTCATGGGTTAAGCAACGTCGAAGGCCAATGTCAATAACTCAGAGATACAAAGTGTTTCCAATGATAAGGTAGTGCTTTGAATGGTGTCTAATGCGACATCTTTCATCACCTGAAATTCCTGGTTGGAAGCGTTGGGTCCGGAGATAGAGAATAATGTATCCATACCACGGATCAAACGTACTAATGAGGAACAATGATTCATCAGGAAGGAAATCACTGGGCTCAATATTCTCATCGGTATGGGGAAGATCGCAAATTAATTCCACAAAAACCAATGGTTTTTTAGCTTTGGATTTGGAAAAATCGGTATCGAATTCTTGGAGAATGATGATCCATTTGGAATATTTTCCCGCAAGTACTTGACAAGTCAAGATTTGATACATGGGGTTTGAGTCAACTATGACCGTGGTAGTGTGAAGAAAAATATAGTGGCGAAACCTTTGGACAACAATAACTGCTACCAAAGCCAACATTTCAAGATGGGAATAACGGAATACAGGACCTGAAAGGATCTTACTTAAATATCAAATCACATGCTTGGTGCTGTCATCATCCTCTTGTACTAACATCATGACAATAGTGGAAGCATAGACATCCAAATAAAGGATGTAATCTTTCACATAGTTGGGGGGATGTAATAGTGGTGTATTTGTTAAAGCATGCTTGAGATCATCAAAAGAGTGTTGAGCAGTTGCATCGAAGATGAAAGGGGCATATCTATGAAACAATCTCATGAATCCTTTAGTAATTTCAGAATAATTTCATATAAAATGACAGATAAAGTTTTCTTTCCCTTGCAAACTTTGCAGTTGGGTAAGATTGTTAGGAGGAGGTAAAGCGAGAATAGCCTTGACTTTTAAGGGATCCACCCTAATCCCATCCTTGGACACGACGAATCTTAGGAGCCTCCTTGATTCAAAAATGAAAATGCATTTATGGGGGTTCAAATGTATGTTGTAAAACCTACATCTAAAAAAAATTGCTCTTAGATGACCAATATGATCCTGTCGACGAGCCGAGTGAGCGGGCAATTCATCGAGATAGGGTTCAACAGTATGTTTGATGTCGTGGAAAGCATATGACATAGATCATTGAAACGTGGCTCCAACATTTTTAAGGCAAAAAGGTAATTTTTGATAGGTGAAAGTCCCCCATGGGAAGATGAAGGTTATTTTGTGTTGATTAGTAGGTAAAATATCGATTTGGTTGTATCCATAAAATCCATCCATAAAAGAGAAAATGACACTTCCGACGCAATTATTGATAATTTGGTCGATGAAGAGTTACTTCACACACACCTAGGATTTATTTTTCCTAAGGTTATTCCTTGTTTATTATTCATAATTAGTCATTATCTAGTCTCCTATATTTTAGGGGATAATATTCCACTTAGAGAATATTCGCTTTCAGTTGACACTTCAGTTTGACTAGTTGAGTTGAGTTTAGATGTTGCATTGGGATCATCACCATGCAATATTGGGATCATCACCATGCTAATTCGACCTTGCCTTGGTATCATCACCAGAGTGGCGCATTAGCCTTGATTCCCTGAGTTAACTCCTCACTACTCTCTGTTCAGTCAGTTAACTGAAGACTAGTTGACTAGTTAACTCAACTGGGTGGCAGTTCACTACCGTAACTGCCTGAGAGACTAAAATAGGTGGAAATTCACTACCGTAATTGCTGGTGTGTGTCCATATCACTCTCGACCACTACTATGGCTACTTGGTTCACCTCAAGTCGAACTCATTGAGTTATACATAGTATATCATGTGTAAACTATTCATTTTTTCACAACGGTTAATGAGAATTCTTCCATTCTTTCTCTCCTTCTTCTTCTTTCTCCAATTATCTATGCAAATGTGTGTATTATTTTTTAGCTAGATATATTCTATGTAGGTTCAACACATTTACATGGTATTAGAGCCGACAGACTTCTAAGCAAAATCTAAACCAAATTTTTTTTGCAGGTACAAAAGATTGAAGACAGCGGAAAGATGGAATTCCAAAAAGAATTCATTCTTACACCTTACAAATATTTTGAATGGAAGGATAAAATAGCCATACATATCCGATCCAGAGGGTTGTACAGGTTAACCATGAATACAGATACATAACTGACATCAGCCATAGAAAAATCCAAGTACTTAAATCGCATGGATGAGGCACTCAGAACAATTTGCAGTCTTGTCTCTCCCAATCTCCTTTTTCACATATATTCCTATAAGACTCCCAATGAAGCATGGAAAATATTGGAAGGGATATTTGGAAAATAGGATGATATGAGGGGACACATGATGGAGGTGGAGCTGATCACATTGGATCCAAAAAGATTCGACAATATCCAAGATTTCTTTACAAAATTCAAGGATTTATTGTCGCAACTCAAATCTTGCGGGGTTGATAAATCGGCGGAGGAGAAACAAATGGTTCTCACCATTCTCTCCAAGATTGGACCTGAATTATTTGTATTCGTATCCACATTCCTGTCACACACCCACTACAGCATAATCAATTTTTTTCCCTTCTTCACGAGATAGAATCACCGAAATCCTATGTGGGCTTGGCATAGGCTAGTTCCTCCCTTGCCCACCTCCATGTAATCGTTGGTTATGGCCATAGGCCAACCAAAATAGATGTCTGCAAACCCCAAAATGCCAAAGTTATGAAATCTTGAGACTGTAGCCCCACTCCAATAATATGTCGCATTTCACAACTTTGGGAGTTTCAACGCAAAGTGCCTCGGTTCCTTTTCCTCGAAACTTTCGAAATCCCGAACCACGGTATGCCAAAACCTGTCCTTGTTCCATGACCCGGAACTACTCCTTCAAACGCTTTTAGGATTTCATGTTTCGGGACTTCCCGAATCCTATTGCTCCATTTCCTTGTCCTCTCGTACTCCCGGTATCTGAAGTACCAAAGTGCCGAATCCCGAAATTCTGGTCCTCCTTATCCTGAGCGAGGTCAACGGCTCAAAGCCTCTCCTGATCCAATGGCTAAGATCCTTTCGGGTTTTTATGGGTCAAGAGTTTAGAACTCTTACCTCTTGTTTTCCCAGTAACCAAATTACCGAAATCTCCTTTCAGGGATTTCCCTGAAACCTCAACCACGTGCACCTCTCGGGACTTTGGGATTTGCGATTTCGCGAATCCGCCGCGACCAAACTCTTGGTCCTTCAACCTCCTAGTATATGAAACCCCGATGGGTTCGGATCTCTGCCACATGTCCTCTGAAATCGACGGTCCTGATGCTTTCGTTATTTCACATACCGGGAGTTTGAAACTCTCGGTACCAAGGCCACAGCCTCCTTTACGTCCCGAACTCCGAATATCCGAAATACCGAAATCCGATGGTTCCTCTCTTGTATCAGGATTTTGCAAACCACGAGTTTGTGATGCAATGACTCCATGATTCTAGTCCTTCAACCTTTTGGTATTCGAAACCCCGATGGGTTCAGATCTCTGCTACGTGTCCTATGAAATGGACAGTCCTGATCTTTTTGGGACTTTGACAAGTCCTCACCTTTGCGTATGCAAGGGTTAAACCTCGTGTAGCTTCTCCGGGATCTGATGGCTATTGGCTATCCATGCAAGATCTGATGGTAGCTGTAGATTCTCCCCGAGCTCACACTTTCTTCCTTTTTCCTTGGAAGATTTCAAAGTCTCAAAGGCCTCGACCTTTGCTTCCTCTACGAGCCCTGATGGTTTTGGGCCTCGCTTGTGTTCTGAAAATTCTATCCCTCCTGAGCTTAACAGGCTTCATCCTCCAAGGGACTCAAAAGGATTAGGAAGTTTTACATGCGTACGTGAAACTGTGTCCACGATCGACGAACGCATAGTTCGTGACTCAGGCTTATGCCACCATAAGACACAAGTATTTTACGGGTATAAAACCTATCCTAACCAAATGATTTCTTACTGGCCTAATTATACAATCAAACATAAATAAGGGGGGATACGGTATATCCATTAAGAAATATGCCCGATTCCTGCAGCGTACCCAGTATAGCCGATTCATACACAGTTACAGATAATTTACACAGGGTAAGAAATCACTTATCTATTACAGGTTGCCGCCAACCAAATGACTGTGGGTGTTCATCCTTCCACCCGACCATAAGATTAGAGGCATTCATTCTTATCACTCTGGCCACCCCCGTGCCAATCCATGATATCACCAGGGAATTCTCACAGTTCTCGAGGGTTCTCTCTCTGTTTCAGCTTCTGTTCGGGTCCTGTTTTCTACAACTAGGAGCTTTCTCACTTGGTTGTGGCCTCGGTGAGGTTTCTTAGATGCTCTTTGGCATCAAGCTCGTGGCCTTTTGTTTTTGATTCACTGGAGAGCTTCTGATCTTGTCTGGTGTCTGCCCTCTCCCGTGTGTGTGTCCCTCTTACTTGGGAAGGTTTTGCTGACCTATCTGGTTCCTTCTGTTAGAAGGAAGCTCAGGTTTGCAAGTCCCTGTGGTACTTCGGACTGACAACCCATGTTTCCATTCACGGGGTGGTTGGTGATTCAACCACCGGTCCTTTCTTCATTGACTGATTTTATTTCCTTGGGATTCGAAGGAGGCTTGTCATCCTTATCAAGGGAGATTTGTTATTTGATACATGAACCCTCTCTTATAGTTTTTAGATTCTTCCTCTAGTGATATCATGGCCAGTACTTTCAAGGCTTCACTCCCACAGTCAGTTATTGGCAACTCAAACAATAATACATTTACATTTTCCTCATGCATTAGCATGGTAATTCCTATTCTATGATTAATTACAAATTGGGGGAAACAGGGTGTTACAATTCCATCTCCCTTAAAGGAACATCGTCCTCGATGTTCTTTCTCAAAACACCTGTGATGCCTTTCTCATTTGGCCTCTTCAGAAGTCTTGACCTTCATCCTCGGTCAGGTCCTCTTTCAGGATCTTAGTCTTCGTCACCTGCCTTCAATAATTCTTGGACAAAAAGCACATTAATCACAATTTTGTGCAAAAACATCTTACTGTTGTTCAAAATTCAAAAGGAAAATTTCAGATTCTAGCACAGTACTTATCTGTGCAGTTTGTGGATTTGTATCCACATGGTAGTTTTGTTATCCATGCTCATCTCTTTCCTTGACGTACCCATTGGGTGCATGATTCCAATTCAATAGTTCACAAGAGATATCATGATTTCATCTTCCTTTCCAAGGTTTTTCCGCACGGGAAACTACCCACTATGTGCATGATCCCAATAGTTTACAAGAATTATTAAGGTCTCCTCTTCCTTGTGGTCACTCATCCCCCAAGCCCAGGTTCAGGCATCCCCTTCACTGTTATATAGTCCCTTGGGCAATCCATCTTTCCCTGCCAAGGTTTTCTTGCACAAGAAAATTTTAGAGACTCTATCAAGTCTTACAGTTGAGGCATCCCTCAGACTTGCTCTGCCGAGGCGTCCCTCCAGCTTGTGTTACCTCAACATAATTTATTTCAGGCGATCATGACTTATCACGGGGTTCTCATGGCTTAGTAGTAGCCCTTTTCATCATCTTCATCTTTGACAGCCTTCATCTGTTCCTTTCTGGACATGTCTTTTCTTACCACAGGTATATAAAATTCATGAGACATCATTATAAATTTTAACTTTCAAAATTGTATTGCAAATCTTACACCCACGAATTTTCCAATCTCGCGACTTGTTTTCATATTTGTTTCGCACAGGAACCAGATTCATAATTATGGGAATTTCCTCCCATAACAGTTTGGCTCAACAAGCAATTGGCCTTCCTTATGGGCTTACAATGCTGCCATATCCAAGACCCCTTTGCTTCCTACACTTTCCACTTCAATCGGCCAAACAACTTGTTAGCTTTTCCATGCATATACATTTTATTGCACCTTTACAACATTGTCACAACAATTTCAGAATTGTGCATACTTAAAAATTAAATTACTTTCTCAAAAAGGGAAATACCATCCCTTGCAGTTTGGCTTAGCAGGCAATCGGTCTTCCTTATGGACTTACAACACTGCCATATCCAAGACTCTTTGCTTCCTGCAATTCATTCTTTACACAGCCAAACAATTGTTAGTTTCATCTCAACACACCAAACTTTTCAAAACGTAGTTCAACATTTAAAAAGGGTTTTAACAATTGTGCCAATATCCATGACCACATTCATACCCAATACATTCTTGCATTGTTTTTCGAGTTCGTCACACTTTATGACCGGTTCTTAGCCATGGGGTGTTGGAAGTTAACCAACCTTTTCCTCATATGGTTTATTCATTTTCTTTCATTCTTACAGTAGCGCCATACTGTCGGCTATAGGCCAATCACGATGCCAAATCAATACACACAAACTCAAAAATTTCACATGTATGCCTTTACGCATTCCTTGATTGTCAATGCATTCATGACATATCAATTCATGAATTCTTCCAATGGTTATAAACAATGTTTACTACCAGAGGTTCATACCTCCATTATTCAGGTTCTTCGTCTTGAGTCATACCTGACTTGGGTATCCAAGGCATACAACTGCCTTTCAAGTTTATTCATAACACTAAGACAATAAAATATTTCAGAAGGGGTTCTTACCAAATCCCTTCATATCTTGTGCCACACAAGCACAAATATCTTTATACTAGTTCTTGGCTGCTAGCACTCTCTCTCTGATATTATCCCATCAATGGTGCTCTATGGGGACTTTTAAAGTCCCTTCAATAATCATTCCACAAGAACCTTCTCATAGTCATCCTTTGATTGAGGTTGCTCATTGTTGGCAACTGTCTTCCCCAATATCTCTAATTCATTTCTATACACAACATGCATCATCATAGCCACAATTACATTAGTCGTAATATTAAACCGAATGCATGTATCATAATGTTCGAAATCATAAACATCATCAAATGTTTCCATAAGTGCAACACAAACAAATTTCGATTGTATCTTCGACAATGCAATCCTTATTACTTAGGGTGACAAGACCTTTTCATTCATCAATGTACTAGCTTTCTCATCCCATAGAAAACCTAATGCACAACAAGGAAAGAATTGAGGGCTCTCCCCTTATTCAAATTCTTTCTACATCGCCTGGGGCTTTTTATCCCAGTCGAGTTATCTCTAAGGTCTCACAGCCTTTTCTTAATCATAGCTTCAACCAAGCCTTATCAGTTAAACATACTCATTTATTCATTTAATCATACTCATGGGGTTTGCTTGCCTCTTACCAACTATACCGATTTCCACAACTGCTCTTTTTTTTTTGAGCAGCCTTGGTTAGGCCTCACCCTAACCCTTTTGGGATACTGCAACATGCTTTAATAACAACTCTTTGCTCATAATGAATCATGAACATGTGCATCCTACACACTTCCATTCGGTTATCAGAATGGTCAATATTCAGTTGTTAGTCTTCTATTAATTACATGATTCTTTCAAAATGTAATCCATGATTCTTATATATGGACGGGCCTTGCAGCCCATTGTCCAACCTTCAACAATTATTAGGGTTGTGACTCTGTTCTTCTGACAGATTCCTTACATAGTTACTCCACCGGGAACTCATTCGGCATGCAACTCCCTTGTTGCATATCCATCACTATCTGTGATGGCCTCAAGCTCGAATTAGCTTCAGCTTGTTAATAAGCATTCTTTAAGGGACATAGACATACCTTTCTGGTATGTATTCTAGATTATGCATCAGCACATGTTCTAGGTTTTTTCTAACTTACATCCACGATGTACTTAGCTATACTCATAATCGTAAGCCTGTGTGCAGTTACCATAGGTATATTTTACAGCCCACTTGCATCTTTACTGTTAATATCAGTCAATTCAGATTCATTCACAATCCTTCTCATGTGATGCTCAAAGGCGTAATCATTTGTCTCTTATTATGACAAGAGAGAATCTTTGCTCATTTACCCTTTCATCTAATTATATTGGTACTTCCTGAGGAAATGGAACACATTCCCCTCAGGCTATTATTTGGAATAGAAATTTCATGACTCCCCAGAATGGAGTCAGCTATGCCTCCATAGTATTCATTTAACTTGGACAAGAGCAATACTTGCTTCATGTTTCACTCATCAGGGCAATCATATTGGGCCTCTAATATACTTATACTCTTACATCATACATGTGTATTACTTGCACGCTTAATATCATTCATACCTTACCGGTATTAATATCAGGCTTCTTATTATGAAGCTAAGTACAATTGAACACAACTAAGTATTCATCATGCTAGTTCATGCCTTCTCCTCACGCGACCACTGACGGTGACCACGATCCGAACAAAAAGGTGCTTCACATTTCGCGATTTCGAGATTCCTGTTGCAAGGAACTCTGCTCCTCGATCCTTGAAATCTGAAAACCCGAAAGACCGAAGCTAAGGTTTTCTCGGCTCTTTTATTCACATGACCCTTTGCTCGAAACCTGGGGTCAACTCCTAGACATGCGTTAGGATCCCGTGTTTCGGCGAATCCATGGACAACGCTCCACCGTTTCCCAATAGCTGAAACCTCGAAGCTCTAGATCAATGAATCTCATTGATTCCAATCTAACGGATACTATTCCTCCTGATCTTGGGAGTGATGAGAGGTTATCAGCCTTATCTTCTCTGCTGATCAACTAGATCTAACGGTTCACGGTTTTTCGGTATTCCTTCCTCCGAGAATTCCACCCTCCGTTCAGACTCTCAATACCTGAAATGTTAAAATTTCGGATCAGATCAACGGTCACCAATGGATTTCCAACCAACGGTTGTGACTATGTCGCGATTTCACGTTTCACAACTTCTGTTGTGAAGAACCTTGAATCCTTTGATCCCCGAAATTGTGAAATTTCAGAGTTCCTTTTTCTGATGGTCCCTATTCTTCCATGATCTGACATCTCAGATATTGTCGGGGTTTCGCGTATCAGGATTTTGTGATTTCGTGTGTCGCAAAGTCGAAGACCTTTCACCTCCATTCTCCC
Source organism: Picea glauca (assembly GCA_000966675.3). NCBI lineage: Eukaryota > Viridiplantae > Streptophyta > Pinopsida > Pinales > Pinaceae > Picea > Picea glauca. Next base: position 11,229 of record JZKD02S1813595.1, read on the forward strand.
AATCCCCGAAATTGCAAAATTCTCTCTGGATGATCAATGGTCCAGATCACTCCTTGATCAACGACTATGATCTTTTTGTGAATTTCTCTTTTCTTCTTCCAAGCCCTTTTGTTTTGCGAAATTTCGGTATCTCCTCGCAACTAACCAGTGTGCTACTCCTCTGAGATCGAACAACTCGAAACATTTTGGTTCTTTCTGAATGGATCTTGACTAACAATCCTATCTAGTCTTCAAAATTATTTTTCTGAAGGATTTCTCCCGCTCAATCCTCCATACTTGTTCTTTCTTCGAACTTTAGTTTTTTGTGCTTCACCTTTGAATGCTTCAACTCTTCGAAACTTAGAAAATTTTTCTAAGTGTTTCCTCTCTAGACTTAAAACCACTACTCCTCCTGGTATACTCTGCGCTCAACCTCCAGAGTTTTCAAACTTTAACACAAGCTGGATTCTATACGCATGTTCGGCATACCAAATTTCCCCGCTATCTCTTCTGAGATTTAAAGTTACTTACAAGACTAATCTCTTAGTCATAACTCATACGGGCGTTACCCTTTATTTATGGGAACAACCAACAAGGGTCACTCTTGGGAATTAGCAACAGTCCCAAAGGACTCCTCTTAATCTTGCTTAAACATATTATCCTTGTTGTCGATTCTAACCATTATAGGTCAGGTAATCTGACCCTACATATTTTCATCAGTCCTCTCAATCATGAGGATTTATATGCTAAGGGTTTAGTATTTTAATAATGCAGTAATTATAACTTTATAAGGATCCTACCAGTCCTTACCATATTTCCCAAATCATGAAGGAGTTCTTCATTTGGATCTTAATTGTTACCTAACCAACCATCTCAATTGCAAGAGACTCTACTTGCTTTAGTAGGTAGCCATCATTACACTATAACAAAACAACTCAGTTCATGTCACTTGTCTGGCTCGTGCAACTTTATAGCACAATTCATTCCACCTCTATTATTCACACTCAGGTCTTATTAGTAATATTGATCAGTGCATTCCTACTCCTATAAGAGTAGTTACCATTTTAACAGAGGGGTTAAAGAAATTCCCAATTTACAGTTTCATTCTACCGTCCTTCTTCTTAAAGATAAAATGCAGATAACGCTGTCTCTTTACGTGGATCGTAAATGAGCCCAAGCAGGCCAAGTGTTGTAACCATGCTCTGATACCAATTTGTCACACACCCACTATGGCATAATCAAATTTTCTCCCTTCTTCATGGGATAGAATCCCCGAAATCCTACGGGGGTCTGACGCAGGCTAGTTCCTCTCTTGTCCACCTCCATGTAATCGTTGGTTATGGCCACATGCTAACCAAACTAGGCGTCTGCAAACACCGAAATACCGAAGTTCTGAAATCTTGAGACTGCAGCCCCACTCCAATAATATGTCGCGTTTCGCGACTTCGGGAGTTTCAACACAAAGCGTCTCGGTTCCTTGTCCTCAGAACTTCTGAAATCATGAACCTCGGTATACCGAAACCTTTCCCTATTCTGTGACTCGGTACTACTCCTCCAAACACTTTCGAGATTTCATGTTTCGGGACTTCACAAATCCCGTTGCTCCAATTCCTTGTCCTCTCGTACTCCCAGTATCCGAAGTACCGAAGTGGTGAATCCCGAAATTCCGATCCTCCTTCTCCTGAGCGAGATCAACGGCTCAAAGACTCTCCTGATCCAATGGCTAAGATCCTTTTGGGGTTTTATGGGTCAAGAGTTCAGAACTCTTACCTCTTGTTTTCTTGGTAACCGAATTACTGAAATCTCCTTTCAGGGATTTCCTCGAAACCTCAACCGCGTGCACTTCTCGAGACGTCAAGATTTGCGATTTCGTGAATCCGTTGCGACCAAACTCTTGGTCCTTCAACCTCCCGGTATCCAAAACCCTGATGGGTTCGGATCTCTGCCATGTGTCCTTTGAAATCAACGGTCCCGATGCTTTCGCTATTTCACGTACCAGGAGTTTGAAACTCTTGGTACCAAGACCACAACCTCCTTTACATCCCAAACTTCGAATAGCCGAAATACCGAAATTCGATGGTTCCTCTCCTGTATCGCGATTTCGTGAACCGGGAGTTCACGATGCAGTGACTCCACGATTCTAGTCCTTCAACCTTTTAGTATCCGAAACCCCGATGGGTTCGGATCTCTTCCACGTGTCTTATGAAATGGATGATCCTGATCTTTTTGGGACTTTGACGAGTCCTCACCTTTGCGTATGTGAGGGTTAAACCTCGTGCAGCTTCTCTGGGATCCGATGGCTATTGGCTATCCACGCGAGATCTGACGGTAGCTGTAGCTCCTCCCTCAGCTCACACTTTCTTCCTTTTTCCTTGGAAGATTTCAAAGTCTCAAAGGCCTCGGCCTTTGCTTCCTCTGCGAGCCCTGATGATTTTGGGCCTCACTTGCGTTTTGAAAACACTATCCCTCCTAAGCTTAACAGGCTTCGTCCTCCAAAGGACTCAAAAGGAATAGGAAGTTTTACATGCGTACATGAAACTGTGTCCATGGTCGATGAACGCATAGTTCATGACTCGGGCTTATGCCACCATAAGACACAATTATTTTACGGGTATAAAACCTATCCTAACCATATGCTTTCTTACTGGCCTAATTATACAATCAAACAAAAATAAGGGGGGATACAGTATATCCATTAAGAAATATGCCCGATTCCTACAACATACCCAGTATAGACGATTCATACACATTTATAGATAATTTACACAGGGTAAGAAATCACTTATCTATTACAGGTTGCCACCAACCAACTGAATGTGGGTGTTTGTCCTTCCACCCGACCATAGGCTCAGAGGAATTAATTCTTATCACTCTGGCCACCCCCATGCCAAGCCATGATATCACCAGGGAATTCTCACAGTTCTCGAGGGTTCTCTCTCTGTTTCAACTTCTGTTCGGGTCCCGTTTTCTGCAACTCGGAGCTTTCTCACTTGGTTGTGGCCTCGATGAGGTTTCTAAGATGCTCTTCAGCATCAAGATTGTGACCTTCTGTTTTTGATTCACTGAAGAGATTCGTGCCTCTCCCTTGCGAGCTTCCACCCTCGTCTGGTGTCCGCCCTCTCCCGTGTGTGTGTCCCTCTTACTTGGGAAGGTTTTGCTAACCTATCCAGTTCCTTCTGTCAGAAGGAAGCTCAGGTATGCAAGTCTTTGTGGCACTTCTGATGAACAACCCATGTTTCCATTCATGGGGTGGTTGGTGATTCAACCACCGATCCTTTCTTCATTGACTGATTTTCTTTCCTTGGGATTGGAAGGAGGCCTGCCATCCTTATCAAGGGAGATTTACCATTTGATACATGAACCCTCTCTTATAGTTTTCACATTCTTCCTCTAGTGATATCATGGCCAGTACTTTCAAGGCTTCACCCCCACAATCAATTATTGGCAACTCAAATAATAATACATTTACATTTTCTCATGCATTAGCATGGTAATTCCTATTCTATGATTAATTACAAATTGGGGGAAATAGGGTGTTACAATTCCATACTGTCAGATTCGCCTCTGGAGCCACCTGGAAGATGCCTTCTCTTGAGGAATTTATCGAATCCTTGACATAAGAGCAAACCAAGATCATCAACATGGGTGAAATCAAAGGCCCAAGGGTGCATGCACTCACTGTGCATGATGGCAGCCACAAATATCAGAAATCTAAAGATAAAGATAAGTGAAAAGGTCATGCACATACGAAGAAGGAAGGGTACACAAAACCCTTCACCGATGCCTCCGGATCCAAAGGAGAAAAGGGAAGAAAAGGAGAGAAATGCACATACTGTCACAAAGGATTCCATTTGGAATTTGCATGCATGCAAAAAAAAAAGATCTGATGTCTCAAATACTTTAGAAAAACAACCTTGGAGATCGCATCCTCGAGGGTGCAAATAAGAAGAAGCCAGAAGATCCGAATTCCAAGAAAGGCAATTCTAGCCATGCCTTGATTTCCATCAATTCCTCTCCCAATGCTTGGATCATAGATTCAGGAGCATCACATCACATGGCTGACTCAAAAGTAGTCTATTCTTCATTGGATGCATGCAAAGGTCCTCCTATTCTGATGGGGGACAACTCTTCTGTCGAATTCACTAGCAAAGGAAAGATTGAACTCACCAACAGAATCTTCGAGAATGTGTTGCATGTTCCCAAGCTTTCTGTCAACCTTCTCTCTATGTATGAGATCCACAATCTTTTCCATGAGACAGGGATTCTGTTGCAGCTCACTGTTCCCTATACTCCACAACAAACGAAGTTGCTGAGCGGAAAAAAATATCTCTAAAGGAGATGGCATCTTGCATGTTGCATGCAAAGCCACTACCACAGAGACTATGGGACGAAGCACTTAACTGTGCAACATACATCCAAAACAGATCTCCCCATAGATATGTCAAGGATAAGACCCCCTACGAGGCTTGGAGCAGCCTGAAACTGAAAGTGACCGACTTTCGCATTTTTGGTTCTCGTGCATGGGCCTAGATTCCCTCTGAAAAAAGGAAGGCACTTGATCCACAGAGCACTGAGTGCATTTTGGTTGGATACCCTGACAGTGTGAAGGGATATCGGCTTATTGATCTTTCCTTGGAATGACTCATCATTGAGCATAGTGTCTAATTCAAGGAAAGTGTCTCGCATGCACCTCAGCAGCCGCATGCAGACACCTTCATTCTTCCACTTGCCCGAGATGATGAGCATGCACATGCCGACTCTTCTACAGAAGAGAGTTCTGATTCAAAGGACCCAGAGGATTCAGATTCAGATTTAGAGTCAGTATAGTCAGATGCAGAGTCAGAGCATCTAGATGCAGTTGTTATAACCCTAAATTTCACCAGACAAGTTTACCTTGCATCAGGCTATCTCATTTGACTTCTTTTCCAAGCCACTACTGAACAACCTCTTAAAAAACAATCTTTTTTAGGGCATACACACCCTGCTCCACTACTACATGCATGTATATGCTGTCTATCCCAATACAACCCGTGTATACGTAAAAAGCATGAAAAATGGAAAGTTGTAGACGTAACATTCAGTTTTGGGTAAGTTAACTAAACCGATTGACTACCCATATCTGGTCACTCGACCAAATACCTAGCTCTTCCTAGATTACAAAAGAAGGGGTAGGGGTCCCATTTGGAGAGGAGAAAAATAAGAGTAAAGAAACTCTACCCGATTTTTCATTCCCCATGCCTCAACCTTTTGCAACTATTGTGTGAAGAGAAGCATATACAAGAGCAGTTGGAGCATAGTTGAAGAGGGGCCCAGGACCAAATTGGAGGAGCAATGGCCAATCTCACTTTATGTAAGGTATTCTTGTGAGATCAATAAAATAAATACTTTTCCCGTCCCGCCATATGAGGTTTTCATTGTTTAATATTGATTATATGTAGATTAAATCTCTAACCCATTAGTTTATAGATCAAATGCATATGGAGTTCTTTGTTTGTCTTTTGTGAATGCAGGTCAACATTGGGAGGAGAGTTGCAGTCAAAGAGCGACCAAGCGTCAAAGGGATCAACATCAAACACAAAAACTAAGGTATGACAACTTGATCTTTTAACCTTGTATTTGCATACAAATAATGGGGTTTAGGCTTGGGATGATGGTAAGAAGTAGGAATATTTAGGTCATTTATGCATGCATGATAAAACCCTTATTTCTAGTCCGTAGGAGGGATTTCCCACCCACAACAGAATTGGTGACCGTACTGGGGACTCTCTAGGGTTTTCTAGGGATACTTGTTGGGTATTTTAGAATTGGTTTTATTACCTTTTTTCTGAGTTTTGCAAGAATCTGAGCCTGTAGGGATTTTGGTTTTCTATACCAGTACTCCCCGCATGATTGCTTGACTATTTGATTTTCGTTTTGGAAATTTAGAGAGGTATACGTAGCTTGCAGAAGCCTTGCCCGTGTATACACGTGCCCTACCTTTAGACAACCCACGTATATCAGCTGGGCTACTGAAGTGTTAGTTGCGTGCTTAAGTCTAAGATTCTTTAGGAGAGGCAGTCATCCTCTTTCCCCGTCAGAAGCGATCCTTCTCAAGGGGTTTCCTGGATTTGGTCATTGTCTCCGTGTTGCAGTCTATAGCCTAGGAACAACCTCAAATTAGCTTTGTTTTATCAAAGTTTCTTTGCAATTTTTTTTTGCCAAGTAATTTTTCTCTGTCTCCAAGGACTTTGGTCTCCAATACCAGTGCTCTCTGCCTGTGTTGGACTGTGTTTTTATTTATTTATTTTTTTCTTAGCATTTATAGAGATATAAGCGCCCTGAACTAGCTCTGCACACGTGCATACGTGCTCTGACCTTATATAGCATGCGTATGTACGCTTGTTGCTGAGGTGATGGTCGTGTGTCTGTGTGTTGGGGAGATCTTTTGACAGAGACAGGAAATAATCCTCTTACCTGTCAAAAGTCAGTGTTGTCAGGGGTCTTTTGGGTCTCTTCCCTGGTATCTGTGATCACAATCTTTGGCTTAGGTCTGACCATAAATTAGTTTTCTTTTCTTAAAAAGGATTTCTTGAGTTTTCTATAATTGAGTTTTAGACAAATCTGTGAGTCTTTTCCAATCAACCTTCTTGGGTTTGGTCAGTGACTCCCTGTGATCCATAATAGAGCTAGAAGTTATTTTGGTTTCTGTTTTGTCTTCACTTTATTTCTTTGTTTGATTGAATAGTTGGTTGTTTGCATTAATAATCAAGGAAAAGTTTTTCTTTCATAAGTTCTTRGCTRTTTTCTTAGGATAATAAGTAGCTYRTAGTCGAGAGAAGTSCTTTGTTGAGTTTGTTGTTCAAAKATCTTAGAAATAATAGTTTGAAAAGTTGGTTAGAGAATTTAAAAGTGCAAATTTGAATTTGTTCAGAAGAAGTTACTTTGTTTCCAGTTTTCTATTTATTTTCTCTTTTCATCYCTCAAAACATCACTAGTTTCACTTTCATAACCTTTGACTTAAGACAAGCCACAAAAAATTAACGATTAATTAAAATCAACTAGACTTTATGTTTTGTAGGGTCCATCAACTAGTCTAGGCTAGAGCCTTGATTTAGGTTGAAGAGGAAACTCTTCAAGGCTGCAAAACAAACATAAGAGTCTATGCTAGGGAGTGTTAAAAGTCCAGTATCGTGAAAGTTATTCGGGACCCCCCTCTAACACAGGGGATAAACACGAGGTCACATGAGGAAAGACAGGGAATATAACCCCTCCAAAGCTCGACCAAGCGTAGTGGGGAACACATATAGAGGGCTTGTCTTAGGATTCCGTCAATTGCATTTGCCACAGAGCGTCGTGGGTCTCGAATCCATTCGAGGTCCTCAGTTGTCTTCCAAAACACTTTATTTCGATACCCTTGACAAGTTTTGGGATTGATACCCTGCTCATTGTGTTCCACCCAACTGTCGACTGTACTTGCCTGGTGATTGTTCGCGCGTTGGAAACCTAGTTTCCTATCTTTATAGTGACTTACACAGGTGACTATGGGGGTATACCACTGTACCTATGACATACATCGGGCCACACTTTGTAGAGTATACCCAAAGGGTGCTTCTGTTTTCAAGTTGCACTTGCACCGACAAGTTGCTCTAGTGTTGGTTGTTGTAACTGTTCTTCCAACTAGCTAGTGACTGCTTGTTTTATCTTATAGGGAATTTTTCTAGTGTGTGCTGGTTCTTGAATGAGTAGAAAGACCTAGCGTGTCATTGATATTCTCACACAGTGGAGGATCAAGAGATCCATTGGTCACGAAGGCTTCTTGGCTTGCCACCAGTTACATTGGAGCCACCCTTGCCACCACTAAGGCAAAAACTAGACCAACAAGGGTCATTTGAGGCGACCGGGTCACAGGAAACTATGCTTGACCAACCTCCGAGAGAATAAATTTTGGTGCTTTTAATCGTACCAGTTTATCCTTACGAGCGCCAGACAGTGTCACAGGTAGCAATGGAAACAAATGCTGTCACTTCTTCCGGGAATCCTCATATTCCCATTATGGTTGTCACCACTGGGGGTATTCTACCTCCTAACCCACCATTTCCGGTCCAGACCACTATGGTCTTGACCACCTCTACCTCTAGCAATGGTCCAAGTCCATCAATGGAAGTGGCCACTGCTCCTTTCACCCAGAGTGCAACGGGCCCTCTATTTTCATATGGGATGCCTAGCTCAGGTATAAGTCCTGTACTTTCTTTCTCCACTCTACAAAATTTAGGTCTGGGGGCAGGGAGTTCTAACACTCCTCTGCAAGGATCCATGGGGGGAACTTCCACTTCCTATAATGCTTTGCCTTATGGGGGAGGTCGTATACCTCCTTCATCCACTTCGCTTGGCGGTACTCACCAACATTCCACCGGGTTGAACACACACAATAGTTCATTTGGAGTAGGGAGTAAAGGACTACCTTCTCATAGCATGCCGGTATGTTCAACACCATTTTCTTTGTTCGGAGCATTTGGTAACAACTCTTTCTCATCGACTACTTTCTCGACCAGGGGAAACCCTAGTTATGGATAACCAAATCCTATGCAGGGTACTATTCCTGCATAGGGGGCAAACCCAAGAATTCCTTCTACATAAGGACCATGGAACTCATGGCAGGGATCAATTCCCTCGTTAGGGATGCTGATCAGGGGCAACCCCTTTCACAACCAGTGGAACTCCGAGTAAGGCGCAGGACCTGTGCCCATGGGATCGACATGGGGCAACCCTTCCCAAAGTCCTTCAAATGCACTGCACGCCCAACCGTCTACGTCCTATTACGAGAATCAGATGATGATGTCTCCATAAATGCATAATCCATATACTGGTCATGGCCATGGTTTTTACCAGAACCCTGGTCAACAACCCAACTTTTCCTGACAATCTGGTGCCAGTCAAACTCCAGGCCCCTTTTTCCCTGGTTACAACCAACAACCAAAACTACCATTCTTGGCAACTCTGCATTTGCTAGACTTGACAAGGTTGTTGAATGATCCCATCTGTCACGATCTGCGTTGGCCTCCTATGCCAACCAAGTTTCCTTCGAACATACCAAAGTTCGAAGCCAAGCCTAATGAAGATACAGGAGATCATGTGACTACTTTTCACCTTTGGTGCTCATCCAACTCATTTAAAGATGACTATGTCTAGTTGCCTTTATTTCAACGCACTCTCATTAGGAGTGCCGCGAAATGGTACATTGAGATAGACCACTCATGATACTCTTCCTTTGGAGAATTGGCTATGGATTTCTTAAACCATTTTCAATTACCTGTGAGATACAATGCCGACACTAAGTTGCTGGCCAACTTTGAGCAGACAAAAGTGGACCATATCTCCGATCACATCCGAGAATGGAGACGCTGAAAGAATTTGATAAAAGTGCCAATCCTACCAGTATTCCTGATAGAGTGGTTCCTTAAGTCTTTGGTCCCTCATTTATCCAAAGATGTTGCAATGTTGGGGGTCTTTTCAGAGGAAGATGCGATCATGAGAGCTCAACAACTCGAGCTGATTTACTCTCAATCTGGTTTAATTTATGAAATCTTACTAGACGCACCTCGGTCAATCTTTGACAATATGAGACAAAGGGCTGGACCACATGCCGATGGTATTGTTGGTTCAACGCAAACAAAACCCATTGATCAGTTGAAAAAACAATTGTAGCAGTTGTCTATACAACACACAACGACCAGCCAGATCACTGGTCCGACTGCTCCTCCTACCCAAGCGTCGAATGTACATAGTGTGCAATCGACAAACCCAAAGGCCACCCAGTAGCCTGATGGAAAGAAAAAACAACGAAAGAAGGGTAAGGGGGATAAGAAANTAGAGCTAGAAGTTATTTTGGTTTCTGTTTTGTCTTCACTTTATTTCTTTGTTTGATTGAATAGTTGGTTGTTTGCATTAATAATCAAGGAAAAGTTTTTCTTTCATAAGTTCTTAGCTATTTTCTTAGGATAATAAGTAGCTCATAGTCGAGAGAAGTGCTTTGTTGAGTTTGTTGTTCAAAGATCTTAGAAATAATAGTTTGAAAAGTTGGTTAGAGAATTTAAAAGTGCAAATTTGAATTTGTTCAGAAGAAGTTACTTTGTTTCCAGTTTTCTATTTATTTTCTCTTTTCATCCCTCAAAACATCACTAGTTTCACTTTCATAACCTTTGACTTAAGACAAGCCACAAAAAATTAACGATTAATTAAAATCAACTAGACTTTATGTTTTGTAGGGTCCATCAACTAGTCTAGGCTAGAGCCTTGATTTAGGTTGGAGAGGAAACTCTTCAAGGCTGCAAAACAAACATAAGAGTCTGTGTTAGGGAGTGTTAAAAGTACAGTATCGTGAAAGTTATTAGGGAACCCCCTCTAACACAGGGGCTAAACACGAGGTCACGTGAGGAAATGCAGGGAATATAACTCGTCCAAAGCTCGACCAAGCGTAGTGGGGAACACATATAAAGGGCTTGTCTTAGGATTCCATCGATTTCATTTGCCACAGAGCTTCGTGGGTCTCGAATCCATTCGAGGTCCTCAGTTGTCTTCCAAAACACTTTCTTTTGATACCCTTGACAAGTTTTGGGCTTGATACCATGCTCATTGTGTTCCACCCGACTGTCGACTGTACTTGCCTGGTGACTGTTCGCGCGCTGGAAACCTAGTTTCCTATCTTTATAGTGACTTACACAGGTGACTGCGGGGGTATACCACTGTACCTATGACATACATCAGGCCACACTTTGTAGAGTATACCCAAAGGGTGCTTCTGTTTTCGAGTTGCACTTGCACCGGTAAGTTTCTCTAGTGTTGGTTGTTGTAACTGTTCTTCCAACTAGCTAGTGACTACTTGTTTTATCTTATAGGGAAATTTTCTAGTGTGTGCTGGTTCTTGAATGAGTAGAAAGACCTAGCGTGTCATTGATATTCTCACACAGTGGAGGATCAAGAGATCCGTTGGTCACGAAGGCTTCTTGGCTTGCCACCAGTTACATTGGAGCCACCCCTGCCACCACTAAGGCGAAAACTAGACCAACAAGGGTCATTTGAGGCGACTGGGTCACAGGAAACTGTGCTTGACCAACCTTCGAGAGAAGAAATTTTGGTGCTTTTAATCGTACCAGTTTATCCTTACGAGTGCCAGACAGTGTCACAGGTAGCAATGGAAACAAATGCTGTCACTTCTTCCGGGAATCTTCATATTCCCACTATGGTTGTCACCACTGGGGGTATTCTACCTCCTAACCCACCATTGCCAGTCCAGACCACTATGGTCTTGACCACCTCTACCTCGAGCAATGGTCTAAGTCCATCAATGGAAGTGGCCACTGCTCCTTTCACCCAGAGTGCGACGGGCCCTCTTTTTTCATATGGGATGCCTAGCTCAGGTATAAGTCCTGTACTTTCTTTATCCACTCTACAAAATTTAGGTCTGGGGCCAGGGAGTTCTAACACTCCTCTGCAAGGATCCATGGGGGGAACTTCCACTTCCTATAACGCTTTCCCTTATGGGGGAGGTCGTATACCTCCTTCATTCTCTTTGCTTGGAGGTGCTCACCAACATTCCGCCGGGCTGAACACACACAATAGTTCATTTGGATTAGGGAGTAAGGGACTACCTTCTCATAGCATGCCGGTAGGTTCAACACCATTTTCTTTGTTCGGAGCATTTGGTAACAACTCTTTCTCATCGACTGCTTTCTTGACCAGGGGAAACCCTGGTTATGGATAACCAAATCCTATGCAGGGTACTATTCTTGCATAGGGGGCAAACCCAAGAATTCCTTTCGCATAAGGACCATGGAACTCATGGCAGGGATCAATTACCTCATCAGGGATGTTGATCAGGGGAAACCCCTTTCACAACCAGTGGAACCCCGGGTAAGGCGCAGGACCTGTGCCCATGGGATCGACATGGGGCAACCCTTCCCAAAGTCCTTCAAATGCACTGCACGCCCAACTGTCTACGTCCTATTACGAGAATCAGCTGATGATGTCTCCACAAATGCATAATCCATATGCTGGTCATGGCCATGGTTTTTACCAGAACCCTGGTCAACAACCCAACTTTTCCTGACAATCTGGTGCCAGTCAAACTCCAGGCCCCTTTTTCCCTGGTTACAACCAACAACCAAAACTACCATTCTTGGCAACTCTGCATTTGCTAGACTTGACAAGGTTGTTGAATGATCCCATCTGTCACGATCTGCGTTGGCCTCCTATGCCAACCAAGTTTCCTTCGAACATACCAAAGTTCGAAGCCAAGCCTAATGAAGATACAGGAGATCATGTGACTACTTTTCACCTTTGGTGCTCATCCAACTCATTTAAAGATGACTATGTCTAGTTGCCTTTATTTCAACGCACTCTCATTAGGAGTGCCGCGAAATGGTACATTGAGATAGACCACTCATGATACTCTTCCTTTGGAGAATTGGCTATGGATTTCTTAAACCATTTTCAATTACCTGTGAGATACAATGCCGACACTAAGTTGCTGGCCAACTTTGAGCAGACAAAAGTGGACCATATCTCCGATCACATCCGAGAATGGAGACGCTGAAAGAATTTGATAAAAGTGCCAATCCTACCAGTATTCCTGATAGAGTGGTTCCTTAAGTCTTTGGTCCCTCATTTATCCAAAGATGTTGCAATGTTGGGGGTCTTTTCAGAGGAAGATGCGATCATGAGAGCTCAACAACTCGAGCTGATTTACTCTCAATCTGGTTTAATTTATGAAATCTTACTAGACGCACCTCGGTCAATCTTTGACAATATGAGACAAAGGGCTGGACCACATGCCGATGGTATTGTTGGTTCAACGCAAACAAAACCCATTGATCAGTTGAAAAAACAATTGTAGCAGTTGTCTATACAACACACAACGACCAGCCAGATCACTGGTCCGACTGCTCCTCCTACCCAAGCGTCGAATGTACATAGTGTGCAATCGACAAACCCAAAGGCCACCCAGTAGCCTGATGGAAAGAAAAAACAACGAAAGAAGGGTAAGGGGGATAAGAAAACCACTAATAATGCTGGTGAGGGAAATACAGAAAAGAGAAAGTTGAATTATCCATGCAACCTGTGCACGAAAGACCACCCGACTCACCAATGCCCTCGGCTTGCGGAGGCCCAAAAGTTATTATCTCATCAACAACCTGCTGTGTTAAAAAACCCATTTCAATATGAGAAAAATTTAACTCAAGCCTCTCCAATCATGAAAGGGGGTAGTCAAGGACCCTCTTCGTCTTCGAGTAATCCTTCGTCTGCGAATGTGTATATGATGAATGTGTATATATCAACTAGAGCACATGACTACGGAAAGCCAAGTACCTCTGAGAAAGATAAAGTAGCTGAAATCCCATCTCTTCCTCTCTAGATCGAGAAGACGTTGGGCGAAAATATGACCCGCATCCCAAAAGGTGTGTTCAAGAAAGATTCTCACAACCCAAACACAAGGGCTGCCTGGAACTACTCTGTGGTGGAAGATTTGTCTCAAACCCCTTATGTGATGTCAGCTTTGGAAGTCCTCCAGCGTTTCCCTTCCCAGAGAAAGGCTCTGTTAGCTGCCTCAGGATTTGCCGAGACTTGTAATTTGGGTACGATCATGCTCGATACAACCGACTTAAAACCTCATCTCCCTTACCACGTAGCATTCTAAATAGTAGTGGCTTACACCACAAAAAATTTTACTCGGAACATTTTCTGCATGGTGGTTGACGAGGGCGCCTCGACATGCATCATGTCGTTGGTGTGTTGGAAAGCCATTGGCCAGCCTATTTTGTCTCCGTCACCTACTCTTCTTATCACTTTCGATGGTCATTCGTTCTGACCACATGGCATCATACCCTCTTTTCCCGTTCAGTTAGGAGGGAAGACCGTGTGTGTCGAGGTTGAAGTGGTCGATGTGTCTCTTGACTACAATCTCTTGTTAGGTATGAGTTGGACCTATGCCATGCAAGTAATGGTCGCTACAGTTTTTCAGGTCTTATTGTTTCCACACGAGGACCAGATCGTGACCATCGATCAGTTGTCTTTCTCCTGTCTTGACCCTACATTGGGGGCATCCACGGTCCCAATGATTGGTAACCTTCAACCCGACATCGTCAACGTAGGGGTTGGGTTGTGCCCACCTTTTATGGGTACTTTTGATTATCCACCTCCTCAAAGCGATGTCAAGTTCATATCAAACCAGCCTAAGGTTGAGATTTTTCAAGTCTCGTAATTTCGTATGACTTATTTCAATGATCTGTGGATTCTTCCTTCCCCATCGACCACGATGGAAGGGACAAGGCACCATGGTATGGCTATGCCCTTGTCTGCGACAAAATTTGTGTACTCTATAGTCCATCAAGCTTCTGCCGACCCCGATCCAACTCCCACACGAGAGTTAGATCTGATTCTAGAGCCTACTTGGGCTCAAGGTTCCCTTGCCGGTACTGATTCTTTGGACCTAGTATTTCCCTCAAATGAAGTGATCATTGAAGCAATGACTAGTCCAGACAAACCCTGGGAAGATCTCCATCACATATCGTATTTCTTCCTAGAGTTAGAAAGAATCGAAGCAGGGGAATTCACTTTGACTATGACTGGAGATAGGTATTGTCCTATCAATCCCTTGGCTACACATGCAGTTTATGCCAAGGGTAATATGGAAACCATCGCTGACACTATACCCATTAATATATCCAGAACCCCTGGTGTCGTGGAGAATGTTTTCGTCGGAGCCGAATGTTCCCCAGAAGAGATTCAAATCTACACAGATCTATTTAAAGAATTCCGCGACGTTTTTGCTTGGTCTTATGAGGAAATGCCAGGCATTGATCCAAAAGTAGTCGAACTTGAAATCACGACTTATCCTGATGCCAAGCCAGTTTGAAAAAATCTTTGTCCAATTAATCTTAGGAAAGTAGCAGCTATTAAGGTTGAAGTAGAGAAACTTCTTAAAGAAGGTTTTATTTACCTCGTCCATTTGACCCAATGGGTGTCAAATCCCATGCCGATCAATAAAAAATAGGGTATGATTCGCGTATGTATGTACTTCCATGATTTGAACAAAGCCTATCCAAAGGATAATTATCCCACACCATTGATTGACTAGATAGTCGATGAATGCACAGGTTGCGAGGCCTTTTATTTCATGGATGGTTTCTCGGGCTACAATCAGATATAGATCAAACCCGAAGACCAACACAAAACCACTTTCATTTGTCCTTGAGGTACATTCGCCTATCGCAAGATGCCTTTTGGTCTAAAAAATGCTAGAGCTACCTTTCAGCAGGCCATGTCTTTTTATTTCCACGATCTCAAACATATAGTCGAAGCCTACTTAGATGATTTAGCATCACGATATCGTAAGAGAACTGATCATCCCACACACCTCCGACTTATCTTTGAGCGATGTCGCTACTTCTGGTTTCGCTTGAATCCAAACAAATGTAGTTTTTGCATAATGTCGGGCTGTCTGCTAGGTTTCATAGTCTCGACAACAAGGATCATGGTCGATCCTCTCAAGGTGGAGGCAATACTTTAGTTGCCTCCCCCTCGTACAATCCTTCAGCTTCAAAATTTACAGGGAAAAGCGAACTTTTTGAGGCGTTTCATCACAAACTATGCCAAGATCACAAAGGGATTTATGCGTTTACTAAAGAAAGATGTTCCTTTTCATTGGGATGAAGCTGCTCAATGCTCATTTGACGGGTTGAAACGTGCCCTCATGACTGCCCCTCTACTTCGGCCACCCAATTATAATAAGATTTCTTATTCTACTTGGCTGCGGTAGAGTCGACCATCGGTATGGTCTTAGTTCAGGAGGATGACTTGCTCTTAGAATATGTGATTTATTACCTGAGCTGAGGCCTGGTTGGACCGGAACTCAATTATTCCCATATTGAAAAAATGGCGTTGGTAGAAGTTCATGCTGTTCAACGGTTCCGTCATTATATTTTGTTTTGCAAGACCATCGTCATTGCCATTGTGAATCCATTTCAATACGTATTAACACGACGGGTCATTGGCGGAAAGATCAGTATATGGATGGTTTTCATCCAGGAATTTGACTTAGATTTTGTTTCGGCAAAATCCAAAAAGTCACTGGTCTTTGTGAAACTCACCTCGGAACTTCCGGTCGAGTGAGGTGATGTTATGCCTGAAGAGTCGCCTATTAAAGGAGACATGTTTTTGATCGCATCTTTGGATCCCTGGTATGGTGATATACTTATCTATCTCTGGACTTTGAAGTGCCCTGCCTCTGCTTCTCGCGATGAGTGTCGCTGTATACTCCATCAGGCTAAGAACTATCTCATACTTGAAGACACTTTGTATCATCACAGTATAGATTGCATCCTTCGCCAATGCCTCACTCATGCATAAGCAATTATCATGCTTAACGATTGCCACACTGAAGCATGTGGTGGTCATTTGTTTGGTTTGGAAACAACCCAAAATATTTTACGAGCCGGTTACTTCTGGTCGACATTAACCAAATATTGTATTGAATCGGTCAAGAAATGCCACCCGTGTCAAATCGTCTCTCGGAAGATGAGGGCACACCCCACTCCCATGTTTCCCATCATCACAGTTGGTCCCTTCACCAAGTGAGGTATTGATTACACTACATGCAACCCTCCTTCAACAAGGGGGCACCATTATATCATCGTAGCCGTAGACTACTTCACGAAGTGGGTCGAAGCTATGCCAACGTTTAAAGATGATGGAGAGACTGCAACTCTCTTTTTGTTCAACCAGGTAATAGCAAGGTTTGACGTCTCGAGAGAGATTGTCACCGACCATGGCAGTCACTTTCAGAACCAAATGATGACCGAGTTAACGTCAAATCTTTGGTTGAGGCAAGAACATTCATCACCCTACTACCCCCAAGTGAATGGTCAGGTGGAAGCTGTAAATAAATCTCTTAAGGCCATCCTACAACGAATGATCAATTTGGCCAAGTCAAATTGGCATTTGATGTTATATTCGGCATTGTGGGCCTACCAAACATCTGTTAAGACTGCAACCGGTTTCTCACCTTTTCAACTCATTTATGGGATGGAAGCAGTCTTGCCTATCGAGTGTCAGATCCTGTCTCTAAATTTTGCAGTACAATTATTACCAGACACTTCACCGCTTGAAGAGCGTTTATTATACCTCGAGCAACTCAGTGACCAACGTCGTGATGCAGCCTTGGCCAATGATGCTCACAAACAAAAAGTTAAGTGTCAATATGATCGGTCCGTTCGTCCTCGGATTTTCTCTGAAGGCGACCTTGTCCTGGTGTACGATCAAGACAAGGACCCCCTGGGGGTAGGCAAGTTTAAACCCATGTGGTTCAGACCTTTCATCGTAAAATAGGTTCTGAAAAAAGGCGCTTATCGTCTGGTAGACTTTGAGGGAAATGCTTTGGCGGAGCCTAGAAATGGGCTCTACCTCAAGAAGTATTACTCATAGGTAGGTCACCTTGGGTAACTTTTTGTAACATATGTATAGTTCGTAAACATTTGCGTTTTGTTAGTTTTTGTCTTTTGTTTTTTTGGACGTGACATTTTTAATGTCATATTTTTCACTGTGGTAGATGTCAAGTGAATCAGAGGTGTTCATTGGGTTTGCGGACGATGCTAGCCGACACACTCGGAGGCTTGCTTTTGCGGCTTGGGTTATTTTCACACCCTAGGGCCAGCTGATATCTTCAGGAGGTATCTGTTTAGGTGACACCACAAACAATGTTTCCGAATACAGTGCAGTTCTAGAATTGCTGCGTGATGCTTTGTCACATGGTATTTCTTACCTCCGGGTATATTTAGATGCTCAACTGGTTGTGTCTCAGTTAAATGGAGTTTACCGCGTTTATGATCCTACTCTACACCAACGATTCCTTAGGGTACATCTCTTAGAATGAAGCTTTTATTACATTACATATATCCATGTTCCTAGGAGACCGAATCAAGTTACAGATGCTCTAGCTGATCAGGTATTAGATTGGCATATTGCACACATATGAGAAAAATACACACACACACATGTAAATACATTTGTAAAGTAGATGTAATCCATAAGACATAAAAAATACATAAAAAGACATTAAAATTCATTTATAATATCGAAAATGTCAGAGTACATGGGTGGGCGCAAGCGCCTCAAAAATACATCCAATGAAGAGTCATGGGGCTTATGCCTTCAAAAAATATACAAAGGTGCCCTTGGCACATAGATAGTCTAGCATAACTAAGGACGGGGCCTGTTGGCCTTGTTATAATGAACAATGGCGTTTTCCAAGCTTCGGAAAAGCTAGACCCAAGTCCGTGGCACCCCAACTACATGAGGCTGCATAGATGGTTGTAGATCCTCAATCTCTACCATGGGTACTGTGCGAACAAGAGAGGAAAGGTTCCACTCTACTCATCTCAAGATTCTCTCAGCCTCCCTTGCTGGAGGTCCCCTTGCTGCTACTGGTCTGCCTGCTACGGTTGGTGCGACCTCTAGTCGAGGACGTCAGCTGGTCCTCGAAAACTTCACTGGATGCACTGGTCCCACATTTGCATGTAACAAACACATATCTATCAGATACTCTAATATACAAATAAAATAAAATGATATATATATATATATATATATATATATATATATATATATATATATATATATAACAACATAAAAATTAAATAATTTTGAAAAACAAGCTTACCTAACTCATCTCGTACCACTCTGGGAGGTATGGGCATGTCTAGGTCTCTAGAGAAGTCAATCCCAGCATAGGGGTAGTCCTCTATAGCTGAAATCTATCACGCCCACCAAGAAATTTTTTTATCGTCGAAGGCCTTGATAGTTATTCCTCCCCCCTGTTGCAGAAACAACGTCGCCCATCGGTTTATAGTAGGAGAGAAGGATACGTGCACTCACACTTTCTCTCGTGGACTCAGGCTAGGCACTCTCTCGAAAAAGAATGCACAAAGAATAGTACCAAAACCAAAGTTTTTGTGCCTCCGCATAGGACACTCTGTCAACTGCCTTTTCATGTAGTCTAGTAATGTGGTACTTCAGTCAAAAATTTGTGCATTTAAGCATTGCATCGCACAATTCATGTGCACACAGGAAGCCTGGTGTAGAGCCGCGGATCCAGTGATCCACCCAATAGGTAACACTATCGCTTTCATCGATAAACTGCTGATCTTATGTATTGGTACCTGGGTGCCCACTTTATTTATGTCAGGGTCACAATGCAGTCCAATTAACTCCTCTATGTTGTGAGGCCTTGTGGGGAAAGTACAAAATTTGACTGGTTCCCCTCTCCTCAAGAGACCGGTCAAAAAGTAGATATCTTCAGTTGTTGGAGTCAACGAATGTCCCTCAATCATGAATACCTCTGCATCCGGGTGCCAGTAATCAATCAAGGCATTCATAAACCTCGACTGTGCTCGTATAAATGACGATTGGTAGAATTTAAATAAGCCACATTGCGATAATACAACTACAACATCAGGGTCATCTGAGACCATCGAATCAAATTCCTCATGCTCTCTTTCCCTCCAGTGAACATATATCCTTCACATTACAAGTAATGTTTTCCTATGTTGGAGGGTATACGTGGGCTGTACTGTAGACAATCACATATGATCACGTGCAGTATTTACTCTCCACGCGAGCATACGCTGGCTATCCTAAGACAACCTGCGTATACATAGAGATGACCATTTTAAAGGTTGACGCCTCCCCAAAAAAACAAATGAAATGCTTAAATGAAGTATGGAAATGCAAGGGGGTTTAGTATGTACTTACTTGGTCCAAGCGGAATGTCGTTCCGTCCATCGAAGATCCCAGGATCAACACTTTTGGCAAAGGGGTGTTTTTGGCTCCACAATCAATTCCTCGATTAACAATGGTGATAATGAGCTGCCAACTTCTATTTATAGACTTTTTGGACCCTTTTGTCATTTTTTCTAAACTGAAAATCATTTAGTCTGGTTCAGGAGTTTCTTGGGAATGGTTATGATAAGTGTTACTTTGGGTATTGGTAAACGTTTTGGAGGTTTGGGTCATTTTGAAGGTCCTTTGGTAAAAAAATCATTTTCCAACTTGTTGCATCTAGGTTAGGATTCCACTTCCACTTTTTGTATCTAGTTGTCTTGGCCGCTTTGCCATAATATCGATCCCATTGAGTTGCGGCACGGAACCATCATTGTTGCTTTAGAAGTGTCATAATTTGGTGGTAGATCCTACCTTAACATGGATGTCCTAGGTAGATCCGAGTTGCATTTTGGTGTCCATGCCATCACTAATGACTATAGGTTCAGGAGTTCTTAGTAGTTTTTCCTGATTACGAGTTTGAGCCTCATTTGCATGATTCATTATCACTCTTGACCTCACCCTCTAGACTCCCAAAACATAACGGGTCTTCTTTTAAGCCCTTTTCATACCCTCTAAACATGAAAAGATTGCCGAGTGATCTTGTTGTCCTTCATGCTCGCTAAACTAAAATTTGAAGGCACGTTTGTCCGGTGATAGTTTACCCATTTTTCAATCCGGATGGTCAACTGTACGAACAAAGGTATCCTCTAGAGGCTTTGGTTCTTTGGAAGAGTATTCTCAGGTATAATTTTAACCCTTTTTCGGGCATGAGGGACTAAAGTTACGAAAAAGGAACCCCCATAGAGTCCATAGTTAAGCTCTTTTCAGACTCCCTAAAATTGGAAAGATCGTCGAGTGACCTTGTTCCTTCACACTCGTTAAAATGGTCCAGAAGAACGTCCTATACGGAGTCCATAGTTAAGCTCTTTTCAGACTCCTTAAAAATGAAAAGATTGCCGAGTGATCTTGTCTTTGTCACACTCATTAAAATAATTCTAAATAGACGTCTTTTTGGTGCTAGTTTACCCCTTTTTCGAACCAACTAAGACTACCTTTCGAAAAAGGTACCCCAACGAAGTCTCCTTTTATGTTTTTTCAGATTCTCTAAAAATGAAAAAAGGCCGAGCTTACCTTCTCTAGGCTCGTTAAAATTACATCGAAGGATATTATCATTGTGTCTTGTTAACCATATTTTCATTCCTGTGTCTTTGGCCTAATACCGGTTCCATGTTGCTCTCAACTAAACCATCTAAAGCATGCCTTATAACGCAAGCCTTGTAGCACTCTGCCTTTGTGTCTTGACACCTTGACCCCTGGAGGGATTTTTCTGAGTATGTCTCCTTGTTTTGAACATCAGTCTGGTCCTTACACTTAGAATTAGTATGTTTGTGACACTCGTTCCTCCTTTGTAAAGTAGCATTCTTTTATTCTTTTTCCAAAATTATTGAAAAAGACAAAAAAATCAAATATACCCCAAAAAGAGGAAGGGAAAAGTATTTTCTTTTGTTGGCAGCACAATGAGTCGCCCTTGGAAAAAGCACATCCTTCCATTTGTTCGTCAAGCCTTGGGATTTAATATGACCTTAGGAAGCTGTTCTCGCTACATAGAGTTGTGTCCTCTTCCATTTGGTTATTCTTTCAAACATTTGGAGAGTTTGCATTGCCTCCTGCATTGTAAACTTATGTAAATGCCATGTTGCCTGAGTCTCATCATTTGTCGTGCTATTGTCCAAGGGAAGCTTTTACCAAGCCTGAGTCGACCCCTCTGTAGTTAGTCTCTTGCCCTCATGCCCGACCATCCCAAAATCCCAGTCAAGTCTTTGTTCGAAATCAATGAAGCCCCCAATCTGATCCTCAAGATCCTCTATCCCATGACCGACGAGCCATCGAATAACTCTGGGTAGTGATGTCGTACACTCATATTACACTCCTACCTGAGTTATGAAGATTTTGAAGTTGTTGCTCGAGCTCTGAAGACCTCATCTCCAACCATTAGACCTTAGCAGCTTCTAGAAGATGGATACGATGCATGTATATCTTTTTGATTTCGATATGTAGATCCGTTGTGTATTGCTCACAGCTACACTATATATAGTAATATGACATGGATCTGCAGTGTATTTGATTGGCATCCATGATTTTATTTCATCTCGAGCATGGGTATGCCTGCCTCAGAGAGACAATTGTTATTTTGTAGATGGCACCTCCTAAATGCTGGTTCCTGGGCTCACTTGTTCGGTACGTTGGTGAAGATTGGTAATGTATTTTGGCCATTAGATGCTCTTCTAACCTCACACATTAGGGGGCATATGTTATAACCCTAAATTTCACCATACAAGTTTACCTGGCATTAGGCCATCTCATTTTCCTTCTTTGCCAAGCCACTATTGAACAACCTCTTAAAAAACAACCTTTTTGAGGGCATACACTCCCTTCTCCACTACTGCACGCGTGTATACACTGGCTAACCCAATACAACCCGCGTATACCTAAAAAGAATGAAAAATGGAAAGTTGCAGACGAAACATTCAGTTTTGGGTAAGTTAACTAAACCGATTGACCACCCATATCCAATCACTCGACCGAATATCTATCTCTTCCTAGCCTATAAAAGAAGGGGTAGGGGTCCCATTTGGAGAGTAGAAAAAGAAGAGTAAAGAAACTCTACCCGATTTTGCATTCCCCGTGCCTCAACCTCTTACAACCACTGTGTGAAGAGAAGCATATACAAGAGAAGTTGGAGCACAGTTGAAGAGGATCCTAGCACTAGATTCGAGGAGCAATGGCTAATATCACTTATGTAAGGTATTCTTGTGAGATCAATAAAAGAAGTACTTTTCCCGTCCCGCCATATGAGGTTTTCATTGTTTAATATTGATTATATGTTGATTAAATATCTAACCCATTAGTTTATACATCAAATGCATGTGGAGTTCTTTGTTTGTCTTTTGTGAATGCAGGTCAGCATTGGGAGGAGAGTTGCAGTCAAAGAGCGACCAAGCGTCAAAGGGATCAACATCAAACACAGAAACTAAGGTACGACAACTTGATCTTTTAACCTTGTATTTGCATATAAATAATGGGGTTTAGGCTTGGGATGATGGTAAGAAGTAGGAATCTTTAGGTCATTTCTGCATGCATGATAAAACCCTTATTGCTATTCCGTAGGACAGATTTCCCACCCACAATAGTAGTTGTAGAGACAGAGAAGAGGCCCAAGTGGGCACAGACTACTCTTAAGGATGGAGGGGATCTTGTGGGTGATTTAGCCGATACTAGGGGGACTCGATCTAATTTTGAGGAGCCTCCTATTGCACTCACTGCCACTGAACCATTTCCCTCCAAATATCTTTTCTTGGTTCAGTCTTCAGATCCAGAGTCTTATGGCGAGGCTGTTGAAAATCGATTTTGGGAATCCCCCATGAAGGAGGAGTACAAATCCCTCCTAGAGAACCAGACTTGGGATCTAGTTCCCCTTCCTTTGAGGAGGAAACTTGTCAGATCCAGATGGGTATATAGGACCAAGAGTGCAGTGGATGGACATATCAACAGATACAAAGCCAAGCTTGTCACCAAAGGCTTTTAGCAGGTTCATGGTATTGACTATGATGAGACCTTCACTCCAGTAGTGAATATGGATTCCATACGATTGGCACTTGCCATTGCGGAAACCAAGGGATGGGAAGTCCATCAGATGGACGTGAAGAATGCATTTCTTCACGATGATCTCTCTGAGGAGATCTACATGGAGCAACCCCAGGAATTTACGCAGGACTCATCTTTGGTCTGTCGACTGAAGAAGTCACTTTATGGCCTCAAGAAGGTTCCGAGGGCATGGTATGCCAAGATGGGCTCCTACCTATTGTCACATAACTTTGTACATTATAAATCATACCCGAATGTATACATGATCAGGACAACTGATTCACTTCTACTTTTAGTTATGTATGTCGATGATTTGTTGATCACTAGTTGCTCAACTTCAACGATTGCTGCAGTCAAGAGGATTCTTCATGACAGGTTTTTGATGATGAACATAGGTCCGCTACACTTCTTCCTTGGACTCGAGATCAGTCAGGATGCATCAAGCATAAAATTGTATCAAGCCAAGTATGCATGAGATATCCTTGAGAGATTTCACATGACAGACTGCAAGTCTGCTCCAACTCCTTTCCTATCAACAGTCAAACTTGAAGATGGCGGGGAGACTCCACTGATTGAAAACACATTGTACAAACAGCTAGTGGGGAGCTTGTTGTATCTCACACACTCCAGACTAGACCTCTCATATGCAGTTGGCACAGTGTCCAGGTTCATGCAGGAGCTGCATGAGCTACATTGGAAACCTGCAAAGCATATCCTTCGATACGTACAGGGCACCATCACATTTGGGATTCATTATGCATCAAACTCTACATTATATCTCATTGGGTTTACCGATTACAACTGGATTGGAGATAGCATTGATTAGAAGTCCACATCTGGTTACTCACTTAGTCTTGGTTCCGGGCCTGTCTGTTGGTCGAGCAAGAAGAAAGCTTCCATTGCTCTATCTTCAGCCGAGGCAGAGTACGGAGGGGTAATTAACATAACCATTCAGGATATGTGGCTACAACATATTCTCACTAAGTTGGGCATTAGGTTTCATCGACCGATCGTCATCTGGTGTGACAACCAGAGCACTCTGAAGTTCTGTAGATATCGAGTTCAGAGGCAATGAATGAAGCACATCGAGATCCACATGCACTACATCCGGGACTTAGTACATGAGGGGATCATCGACTTACAGTTTTGTCCTTCAGCAGAACAAATGACAGACATTTTCACCAAGACCTTCACTGAGCATAAATTCCATTCTCTGCGAGGTCATCTTGGAGTGAAGGACACAGTTTCCTAGCCACTGTAGTTCTTCTTTTTATATACATTGTACCTTGAGGGGGGTTTTTCCCATGAGGTTTTCCCTCTTTCCTCACTTTATTTTCAGTGTATCTTTTGTACTTGGGTATCTAACATGGCCTCGTTGCCGGGATCCAAACTTTATTTTCACCATAGTGATGTTCATGGGGGGTGTTGGAGTTACTTCACACACACCTAGGATTTATTTTTCCTAAGGTTATTCCTTGTTTATTATTCATAATTAGTCATTATCCAGTCTCCTATATTTTAGGGGAGAATATTCCACCTGGAGAATATTCTCTTTCAGTTGACACTCTAGTTTGACTAGTTGAGTTGAGTTTATATGTTGCATTGGGATCATCACCATGCTAATTCAGCCTTGCCTTGGTATCATCACCAGAGTGGCACATTAGCCTTGATTCCCCGAGTTAACTCCTCACTACTCTTTGTTCAGTTAGTTAACTGAAGACTAGTTGACTAGTTAACTCAACTAGGTGGCAGTTCACTCCCGTAACTACCTGAGAGACTAGAATAGGTGGAATTTCACTCCCGTAACTGCTAGTGTGTGTCCATATCAGTCTAGACCACCACTATGGCGACTTGGTTCACCTCAATTCGAACTCAATGAGTTATACAGAGTATATCATGTGTAAACTATTCATTTTTTCACAACAGTTAATGAGAATTCTTCCATTCTGTCTCTCCTTCTTCTTCTTTCTCCAATTATCTATGCAAATGTGTGTATTATTGTTTAGCTAGATCTATTCTGTATAGGTTCAACACATTTACAGGGCATATGGTAATTTTCGTTTGGATAAGCCTTATTTAGATCCCTATAATCGAAACAAACACAAATTGTCGCTTGTTTCTTGGTGACCAAAACGATTTTAGAAACCCATTCGGTCAGAGGTACGAGATAAATAAAACTAGACTATAATAAATTTTCAACTTCTGCCTTGATTGCTGCAGTTTTCTTGGGATGAACTGGGCGAAGTTTTTGTCTCACATGTTTGACTCCAAGGTAAGTTTTGATTTCATGCACAACGATCGAAGGATCGATCCCTGACATTTCTTCGTAGCTCCAAGCAAAAATGTCGCGGAATTCTTTAAACAAGGTAGTGTAAGTTTCAATCTCTTCAGTTGAACAATTGGCACCTAGTTGTATGTTTTCCACAATACCTTCTTTTGTGGATATGTAAACACTGATTGTTTTAGATATGTTTCACAAATTTCCCTCAGAGATTGTATCCTAAGTGAGTATAGGAGATTGGGGAGTGTCAACGATATCAGTGGGAAGGATAGATGAAATATCTTTCTCAATTTCATCCAGACTAAGAAGAAAGGATGAATGATGGTGGTCGTTATCCCATAGTTCCTCCTCGATACTAAGCATTTCCATAATGGATTCATAGGATGGAAAAATCCATAGGATGTAATCAAAAGTGGAGGATAAGGTCTAACCAAGATGGTAGTGAATAGGAATTAGACGCTGAAAGATTTTGGTCATGGGGTGAGGGAGAGGCAGATTGAATGGCATCGTATTCGACCTCTGTAGGACTAAGTGGCATAGTGTCACCTAGTGAATCAAATTCTAAGGAACTAGGTACGATCCATGGATCAAATGATTCGAGGGGCTGATGTACCATAGTCAAAATCATATTCACCGTTGCAATATGTTGAGTGGATGGAGGACGAGGTGCAGGGAAAGTGCCCATGAGTGAAGAATCTTTCAATAGACCTACCCCTACACTTTCATAAGTAATCTTTGAATCCCCCAAAAATGGAATATTGTTGGCTGTTTGAGTGTGAGCATCAGGGGTGTAGTAATCTAACTGATCGATGGTCACAATTTTTCCTTGATGAGGAAACTTGATGCATCGAACGACCAATGAAGCGACAACAATCATATCATAGAACCAACTTTTTCCTAGCAACAGGTTATAATCGAGTGGAGTGTCAACCACTTCTACATCGACGAAAACAATTCCCCCCCCTAGTTGAACGACTAAGTATTGTAACAATCCATGAGGTCGGAAACCTCTTCCATCAAATGATTTTAACATGGTGGGATATTGATTAAGACCATGTGATTTAAAGCCCTTCCAACAAGCTAAGTACATGACACATGTTTATTCTCCCTCATCCAAGATCGTGCAATGAATATGTTAATTATGGACAAAACAATCGATTTGGAAAGCAAGTTGGTGAGAGAGTCGTGATTTAAAATTATCCATATTGGACGTGATATTATTTTATGACTCAATATATTTAGCCCCGATGGATACTAAGAGAGTTCTATGTTGGCTAGGGTAGTGTTGTATAATTTTGATATCCGACATGGAACAATGTGCTTGCGCCAAATCTTCAACAATGTTGTAGTTTTGGGCAGCACGAGAGTTAGGATTAAAGGTTGACTTTCTGATTGTTCTCTTGGGTGGATGTAAGATAGAGTAAAAATTTGGTTTCTCAATATGGAGAGGTGCATATGGAGGAGTAAGTGAAGTTGAAGGTGGATCAGGGGAAGTTCCATTAGTTACAATTTCCTTATCGGGTTTACCTGGTGGTGTGTCATATGTCATAGTGCGAGTGGTTAAATCTACACCATTAAACATATAAATGTGTGCACTCGATGAAGCATCCTCATTAGGAGGATGACCTGGGTTGCCTCCTTGCGGAGGTGCATGATTTTGTGCAACCACTGTCTGCTACCATGGAAAAGGATGCATCAATACAATGGGTTGAGAATTTCCTTTAAATAGTTTAGAAACTTCTTCCTAGTGGGGACAGTCTCGTGTGCAATGATCTTCAACACATATGAGACATGGAAATTTTGGTTTGTGTTGTGGTTTATTTTCAGTAGTAGGTGGTTGTGCTTGTGTTTTTGTATTTTCAGTTTGATTATTATTTTTCTTGGGTTTATTGTTATTTTTCTTCCCCCCCCCTGATTGTTGTGGTGAAGTAGATTGGATTGCATTCACTTTAAATACTTGAGTAGGGGTGGAGTTTGATGAGAGTGGAGTCTGCATGGTAGTCAAGGCAGTTATTGAATGATTGGTTGTGCCGGTCGATTATGAACCAGACTAGGTTTTGACGAAACCGATAACTCCATCCGAATGAGCGGTGGTGGATGGTTTTGATGGATCAGTTGATGTGCGGGGAGCGTTTGGGACCAATTCATACAAAGTACCAGATTGGGAATAAACTAGATCCAAATATTTGGCACGAGCAATGGCTTCCCCTTCTGTGACTACACCACGCATGGCTACATGGCGAGCAATGAGAGGTAATAGATATTTTGTGAACTATTCCACCAATAAATGGTCGGGGATGGTTGCTTTGATCAACCGTTGTTGTCATCTCCATTCATGAATATGATAATAAATATGTAAAGAGTTAGTATGACAAAGGGAGGTCAAGAGTTCCATGCCGATTTTGTATTTGATGGGCAATTGGAAGTGGGTGAGGACAGCCATGGCAAGTGAATTAAAATCTTGAAAAGTTGC
The DNA here is from genome assembly GCA_000966675.3 of Picea glauca. NCBI lineage: Eukaryota > Viridiplantae > Streptophyta > Pinopsida > Pinales > Pinaceae > Picea > Picea glauca. The sequence goes on from JZKD02S1813595.1 coordinate 39,458, forward strand.
ACGTTGTAACTCAATGTACCATTTAGCCGCCGAACCCATAAGTGTACGCTGGAAAAGACATAAATGGATAAAGTCATCCATTAGTGAGTTCGATGAACACCACAGATGAAATGTCATGACGTGATTATTATGGTCTTCTCTAGGTTTACCGTCAAATTTTGGAATATCAAAAGATAATTTGGCTGGAATAATTGGTAAAAAAGGAGAGTGTAATATGGGATCGTTTGTTAGTCTCAACAAATCTGGTAGATCTAAAGTGGCTAATAATGGTAACTGTCAATTGGCTTGAGGATGATACTAGTGTGGCATAGGAACACCAGTAGGACAGTAAATTGGTTGTGGTGGATATTTGTATCCAATAGGTCCTTCCATATGCTGCTGTTGTTGATTTTGACCAACAAAAGTGGGATTGATTTGTTGAGGAATTTGCATAAAAGGAGAAGGAAAACCCATTTGGCCCTGGGGAGGATAACCATTGTAACCCAGGGGAGGATAACTAGCTTGACCTTGAGGCAGGTAACCAGGTTTCCTCTGAGGAGGGTAACTAGGTTGACCCTAAGGAGGGTAAGTGATTTTCCCTTGGGAAGGAAAGGATTGTTGGCCTTGAGGACCCCAAGTGGGATTCGAGACACCTGGGAAGGGTTATCCTGAATATAGTCTAGAAGGATTGGGATTTAGGGTTCCTCCCTATAGGTTTGGATTTGAAGATCCTCCCTGATGTGGATGATGAAAAGGTCATCCCTAGGGTGGTCCCGAGGATTGTTGTGTTAATATTATGGTAGCTACGGGAGGTATTTACCCCCACATGTGAACCTTACGAGAATAGAAGACTCCGGGAAGCAAGAGAAACCCTAATGAGTTGGATAATAACCCTAAAAGCCTTGTCAACTCAAGAAGATAATTTATATTAGGCTATTAGCCTCCAAGAGAAGAAGTCGACCAGAATTAATAATAATATATTGAACATACACATACCCAGAAGGAGAAGTCGGCCCTAGCAAACTGGCAGGATTACTATAAATACAAGGTGCAAGTTCTCATTTGTAGCATCTCAGCAATTGCAGACAAAGCCGGTTCTGCACAATAGTTTCCTAGTTGGTGCGCACTGCAGTTGCAGTCTGGTGTGCAGGTTTGGAGGAGAGTTGTAGGTGTAGCTGCAGTAGCAGCTAGTTTCAGTTTTGTCTTGGATATCTCTTGGCTAGGGTTTGGGACTATCTGATCAGTATTTTGTGTTGTACTATCCTTGGGGAAAGATGCGCTGCTCTTTGTTTGGCTATCTAGCCTAGGGTTTTCTTCCAGAAGAATTCTTAGTCAAGGTTAAGGTGCTCAGAGGGAGGCTTTGGCCTGTGGTTGGGTGACGAGGGTATCGTCAATGGTAAAACAAGCACACCATATTCTATATTCTAACAGGTTATGGGCCCACACCCCTTCAGTCAGCCTAAAATGCTGGAAGGAAACATAGCCGCTAGATATTTAGCTCGTTGAGGAACTGCCGCTAGGGTTACTAGCAGGAGCAGCTTCCAAAAGCACTGCAACTAGGGTTACCAGTAGAAGCAATTGAAGAAACCCTAAACCTCTTGTTGAGGCACCTTGTGTGACGAGATTGACCTAATCTCTGGATAGATCAGTGCGCCCTAGCCCAATGCATCTCCTGGTACTCTTAGAAGGCCAAGACGTGAAGTTTGGATTTCCGGTCGAATCTAGGGTTTGACCAAGTCAAGCAAGCCATGATGAACTCTATGAAGTCTGAGAACAAGATAGATGGAGCCTCTAACTTCAGAGCATGGAAGAAAAGGATTGACCTCATCCTTG
>JZKD02S1813595.1:51141-64186 GCA_000966675.3 Picea glauca
ATTATTACTTTACTTAGACCCCATCCAAAACTAATTTCTTAATATCTAATCGTGATCTCTCCAAACCTATTATCCTTAATAATTTTATATTTATTAATATCTTCAATATAAATAATTTCCATAAACCACAAAACTATAAGTTATGAAATATTATATATTAAAAAATATGAAAAAAAAACATATACGAAAAATATAATACATATTTTTGAAACCACTAAGTTTCATCATCTCAAAACAATTACCACTGTATTGGTTAGGTCCCTGCCATAATGTGTTTAGATCAAATTAAGTATAACAAAGTCTCAAGAATAATAAAATATTGTTGTTAAAATCATATTGCCCCTTAATGTTTATTAATTATATTGCCTCTCTAATGTTTATTGATTAGTACCATTAGTTGTGATATATATATATATATATATAATTTAATTTATTGTTTATTTAAAAATAAAAATAAAAATAAAATCTTTAAAGATTTAAAATATGAATGAATTGTTTTAATTAAACACTTTTTATTAGTTTTCAAAGGGACTATAACATTTGATTTATTGTTGACCGGCTATTAGTTTTTTGTTTGACTTAAATTTTTCAGTTATTTCCAATGTTGAACATAGAACAGTCGTAATAAAACTTTTATTGTAATTAAAATAAATAAAACCCTCTATTTTTCTGTAATATAATTGGACTTCAACTTTCACCTCTTATTGTCCGAGGGTGGTTGGGTGCATTAATACCCCTTATTTGTCATGCTCTATCAAAAATAAATGAATAAATATGTTATGTCAAAAGTAAGTGAATAAATATGTTAGATATGTTTTGATATTTTGTTTACAATTGCTTGTTACATAAAGATTGAGACATCTATCTAATCATCGCCCTGGTTGTCTATTCATTGCAACCCTACATATCAATTTAGTCGTCACATAAAGCTTGAGACATTTATCTAATCACCACCCTAGCTCTCTATTCACAAAAACCCTGCATATCAATTCAGACCCTATCTAGGCAATGCTGCAGTTCTGCAATGTCGTCTGTCCACTGCCTTTCATTCTCAGAGCTCACCGCTTTCCTCAATGTGAGACCCTGCAACGCCTTCTTCCACCATAAATATTGCAATGAAGTCTTTCCTCAATGTGAAATCCTGCACCGCCTTCTTCCACCCTCAAGATTGCAATGGAGCGAATATTGTAATGAAGTTTAAAATCTTAATAAAAAACAGAGTGTAGAAGAAAATCAAAGTAATATCCTGCACCGCCTTCTTCCACCCTCAAGATTGCAATGAAGCGAACATTTTAATGAAGTTTAAAATCTTAATACAAACCAAAGTGAAAAAGCAGATCAAAGTAGTGCTCCAATGTTGAAGTTAGGTAAAAAAAGCCTCATTTGGCTGCAACATACCTATACTCAATCCGATAAAAGAATATATTGGGAAGCCCAAAGCTCTTGGGAGCTTTGATCTCAAGACATCCAGGTCCTATTCTTACATCTTCCTTTAAGGGTCTAGGTCACATATTCTTCATCTAGCTTGTCCTCAACCGCAAGAACAACAACTTAGCTGAGCACGAAGTTGAATCCCCTTCAAAATCTCCAACTCTAAGTCAAACTATATGGAGAGAGCCCCACATCAATCATTTCAACCGAAATGAGCCAATCTATGTTGAACCACTAGTCAACTATTGTAGCTACTGTAACTTTTTGTTGACCATTAATTGTTTTCCCTCTATTCTTTCTTGTGACCTCCTTTGATCACCATAATTCTATACTCCAGAGAGACCTTTGCATTCTCCCTTGACAGTTCCTACATAGAAAAACACATTTTGAATTCTTTCTCATTTTCCATAATGTTCCACCGAGTTCAAACAAAAAATACCCTATCTCTGGAAGCCCTCCGCGAAGATGTAGGAAACATGAAAGCATTGTCTAAAAGGTGATCCATCCTATCAAGCATATGTCAGATAGTATTCATTGGTGAAAAAAGGTTCACGTCATTTGTATTATAAATGACATGAAAATACTAAATATTCTAGCTATAAATCATATTTGAACCAGGCTAATCCTTGGTGAGTTGAGGAAGCATTTCAATTTCAGTGATTGCATGATGTGAGGGACAGTGGATCCCCACATATGAATGAAACAACCTCTACTAGGATTGACTCAAGGTTTATATGCTAGTTTACTCATTCGCTGATTGAAAGGGCAGTTTCTAAGGGAAGTTCTAGGCTAATTTCATAGGAAAGAGAGTTCGACTCCGATCGTAATGAGTGATAGGCAGGCATAAATGGGCCTCATCATGAATTCGCTAAACTGTTTCCAATTTTAAAGCCAATAAATTTTTTTTTAAGCCAATAAAAAAATAGCATTTTTTTATATTAAAAGGTACTTGTACTGTATCCACAACATTTACATACATAAAAATTCAAAAAAGAGTATCTTGAACTATATTAATTTTGAAATATATAATACTATCCTCTAACAAAGTTTCCAAATCTTAAGTTCCCAAAGCAGATTTTCATGTAATTTCACAAGTAACCTCCTCAACAAACTATCCCCCAAAAAATGCAATTTTAAAGAACATTCATGACATTAAGGATGAACATTGCCTTGTGCTTCTTGTCTCTAAAGTCCCCCTTTAGAGTGAGGAGGAATTTGTTCCTCAATTACCATTGGGTCCCTATTTGTAAAACTTCTAATACCCAACAAGATGGTAATCTAGCTCAATAGATTTTAACTCATAAAATTTAAGTCTTGATGCAAAAATAAAATTCAGATCTATACTATGATTGCACAAGTTGAGTAGAATTGCATGCACAATGGAAAATAAATATCCAAACACACAATAACTCCATATATACCTTGGAAACCTGAAGTTGGGGAAAACCAGCAAAGGAGGGATTTTATTTTTTTCTTCTTAAGAAAATATCAGTAGAAAAATACAAAGAATACAACTCAGAAAATTCTTACAATAGATCTGATATATTACAGCCTTGAAACAATCCTCTCTGGGTGTTGTATGACCTCCCAAAAATCTCTAGAACTGATATAAATGGATCCCAGTTGAAGCTGTCTCTTTTCCCAACTGTACGACCCACATAGTGCACCTCTTTCAAACCATGTGTGGCTTGCTAAACTCAACACATGCCCTACAGCAAGAGATCGACCTGTACGACCCATTGTACGACCTTGTACGATGTATATATGTATCCTGTATGACCCTTTTTCACGCCCAACAAATGACCCCTGCAAAACGCTACCCTTCAACCCTCAAATCAACCTCTTTAATTGCTACCCTTGCTAAAAATATCTCTACAGAAAAATTGGCCTCTTGGTTTAACCCTTGTGCCTCCTCCTTTCTTGTTCAATCACCCTCAAAGATGATATTTCATTGTTCCCTCACACTCACTTCAAAATATTGAATTTATCCTTCTAGATATTTCCAAAAGAGATCAATGATCCAGATTAAATCTCATCTCTTTCTTGGGATCAAAAAACAACTTAAATTATTTCCAAAGTAAACTTTAGAAACTCGGTAAATAAAGTCAACGAAAAACTAGAACTTTAATTTTTCATACTTTCCTAAGTTAGACTTAGGCAAAATTAAAAAGTTGTCTTGGGTAATTTTAATGTCCCCTACATGCCTAGGACACATAGACATGAGCATACACCTTCTCTCTACTACAAATTTAACACTCCCTCTTACTGAGGAAGGTGGTCTACACAATCTTCGACTTGTCTCCGAAGAAAATAAATTTTCCTTTTACCAAATACTTTGTGAGAATGTCTGCAATCTACTCACTGGTTGGCACATATTATAGCTTCACGGTTCCTTTTTGCTCCCAATCCATAATGAAGTGATAACGTATCTCGATGTGTTTGGATCTATCACGAAACAACCTTATAGAGCTTGATGCAACCTTGATTGTCACAGTGGATAACTTTAGTTTCCAACTTCTAATCAAACAACCCGATGAGCAGCTTCCGAAGCCAAATGGCCTCACATGATGCCAAGTTGGCTGCCATATATTCAACCTCCGCAGAACTCAAGGAAACTGACTTCTGCTTCCTGTTGAACCAAGAAGCAACACCCGAACCCAAGCTGAAACAACAACCTGATGTGCTCTTCTTGTCCACAGCGCTACATGCCCAATTTGCATCTGAATAACCCAAAAGATTCACTCCATCCCCCTGGATATAGCTCAATCCATACTCGACTATCCCAAGCATATACCTCGACATATGTTTCGCAACCACCTAGTTTACATGCTTCAGCTCAACCATGAATTGACTGAGTGTGTTGACTAGAAAACACAAATATGGCCCAGTGTTAATGATCTAGAAGGATCCAAAACACTCAAAATTTGATCTTCTCAAATGCAAATGAACATGAATCCATTGCGTAGAGCTCGATGCGAGCTTTCCAATGGTGCATGATTCTCCTCAAACAGACGTCATATGAGGAAGATATCACATTTTAAAGTTTCAACAAAACAAGGGAAAAATGGAAAACATGAGTGCCATGTGGCACTGTACAGACTGCTGACTTGGCATGTTTGTACAATGACATGGCAAAGTGACATGGAATCTGTACAATGATGCAACATGGTGATGTGGCATTTTTACAATGATGTGGCATCTGTATAGTGACATGGTATCACTATCATCAAGATGACATGGAATCCGTACGATGAGTTGGCAACGGTGGCCAATGAGAGGTTGCCATGTGGACAACCTAGATGGTGCCATGTGGCATCTTCTAGAAGGGAAGTGAGGCCTGACACATCCCGCCAAATATGGAAGATTCCACCAAATCTGGTGAATTCCCATTAAATTTGGTAGATTGTGCCTTATTTAACTGGGCACACAAATCAATGCAAGGGAGGTCTGGCACAAAAATCGATGCAATATAGACTAATGCAGTCTTGGAGTTTGTGCTAGAGGGGGAGTCCTGAGAACCTATTTAGAAATCTATCGATTTTATACTCAAAAGTATCAAAATTTTGAGAGGATTCCAAATTTGACATCTATTTTTGAGTTGGTGCAACTGAACAAAAAAGTGTTGTAGAGATGCATGGGCACAAAAATCGAGGTAGTACAGATCTGACAGAGTGCAACATTGGATTTTGTGCCAGAAGGGGAGTACTGATGGCCTGTGCAGAAGTATATCGAATTTATACTCAAAGTTACCGAATTTTAAGAGGAGTGTGAATTTGACCTCTGTTTCTGATTTTGAGTAGCCGATCAAAAAAATGTTTCCAGATCCTTTGTTACTGAGCCAAGTATAACATAGTCTATACTCTAAAGTCTCATATTTTTCTGTAGAATCCAATGGTGGTTTCTATTTCTGTCATAGAGTTGTAGTTATGAAAGGTGGTTTCAAGAGTTGATATGTAAGCCTTTATTTTGTATTCTTAAAGCATTTGAGATTAATGAAGAGCGGTCTCATTGTTGGGAGTGGACCCGGAGACGTAGCTAGGATGTCTGGTGAACTCTATTATCAAGTTTTGGTGTGCTTGTGTTGATATTGTTCTCTCTCAATATCTTCTTTAACATCTCACAAATTACTTATGAAGAATGGATTAAGCAAGTCGATGTTCATAAGTTTAAGAGTTTAGTTAAGTGAAGCAATTCACATAACATTGAAAGATGCACTGTCAAAATTAAAGATCTTGGAAACTGAAAAAGATTTGTTATCAATGAAGGAATAATGGTTAGATTGGTAACTTAATATTTTCAGATCAAGAGCTATCAGAGCAAGGTTGACAGATGAATGCTTACAAGAGATAGACTAAAGAAAGGTGAAGGCAAGCTCGCAAGTTACAATCCAGGAATTGAAAGGAGAATTCGTAAACGTGAAATGGCTTCCGTGGGAAAGGAATGAGAAGATCCTCCCATGAGCCCCAAGGAAGTGATGGCTACACTCCATACAATGAGGGTAATGAATGATGTTTTTAGACCCTTTATCGATGTTTTTATCATGGTGTACTTAGGTTACATTTTGGTCTTTAGTCGTACTTGGAAGGATCATGTGATGCATGTAAAGAAAGTACTTGATGTACTGAAAAGGGAGAAGTTATTTGTGAACTTGTATAAATGTGAGTTTGGCAAGACCTCTCTTGTATACTTGGGTTATGTTGTAGGGAATGGTCAGTTGAAGGTAGATCCCTCTAAGGTGGAAGTCATCTTAAATTGGCCCAAGACAAGTATTGTGATGGAAGTAAGAAGCATCCCAGGGGTAGTACAATACTGGAGGACATTTATTGCTAATTTATCATATATAGAAGTTCCTTTGCATGCATTAACAAGTGTGAAACATGTCTTTTAGCGGGGAGGCAAGAAAGAAAAATCCTTCAAGACATTGAAAGAGAAGTTGAATACAACACCAGGTTGTGATCCAGATCATCACCATGAATTGGTGAATTTATTTAGTGAAATTGTCAGAAGAAGGAGTCCATGAAGAAGCCCACCTATCCCTTCCCTGGATAGGTATCTGGGAAGATTCCATTACGGGGAAGCAGCTTGCAGTAGAACAATTATGATTATCATTTTGGGGAAGTAGCCTAAAATGGAACATTAATGTTTATCATTTGTAAATAACAAAGTTAGCATGCATATGTAGTCCTTCTAAATTATGTTTCCATTGTTGTAAAGTAGGATGGAAATAATCTTCTTTGTATGAAGTAAGGAGGTAGAATACTTATTACAAGAAAGTATAGGTGGCTATTGATTAAATGTCATGTAAAGTGTATGATTTATGCTATGTACATCACAAAGATGTTATGTAAATGCCATGTTCATGTAATATGTATTCTTAATGCCTTATAAATAAGCAAGTCAAACAATACAATTGTTATGTACATCACAAAGATGTTATGTAAATGCCATGTTCATGTAATATGTATTCTTAATGCCTTGTAAATAAGCAAGTCAAGCAATATAGTTGTTTGGGAAACCATGTTTGGATTTTTCTTTTAGGGAAGCGAGTGAAGGAAATCAACAAGAAGTTCATTTAGAGGCTCCAATAGATGCATCAAGTAGTACAAGAATAGTGAAGCCAAGATGGCCCATGGCATGACCAAGACTAGAATGATCAAATCCAAGATGGAAGTCCAAGATGGAGATCAAATCCAATATGGAGAGCCAAGATAGAGATCCAAGATGGAAATTCAAGATGGAGAGCCAAGATAGAGATCCAAGATGGAAATTCAAGATCGAGGTCCAAGATGGAGATCAAATATGAGATTGAGATCCAAGATGGGAATCCAAGATGGAGATTCAAGATGGAGATCCAAAATGGATATCCAAGATGAAGAGCCAAGATGGAGAGCCAATATAGAGATCCAAGATGGAAATCCGAGACGGAGATCGATCTCGGGAAGTCCAATATGAAGACCAGTTCTAAGATGGAGATCAATTTGAAGTACATTTCAGCAAGGTGGAAGAGTGAGGAATATTTATTATCTCTAAGTTGATGAATAATACATACATTTGGAGGTCCAAAAGTTCTTTAGTGGGGAGGTGTGATCCAAAACGCTAAAAAATTGATTTTTTCAAATGAAAATGAAAATGTTTCCACTCGTAGAGGTTGAAAGGAGATTTCCAATGACACATGATTCGCCTCAAATGGACATTCTATGAGGAAGATATCAAATTTTGTAGTTTCGAAAAAACAACAAAAAATGGAAAACATGAGTGCCACATGGCACTGTATGGACTGCTGATGTGGCATGCTTGTACAATGATGTGGCAAGGTGGCCTAGAAACCATACAATGATGTGTCATACCAATCAACAAGATGACGTGGCATCCATACGGTGAGTTGGTAGAGGTGGTGAATGAGAGACTACTACGTGGACCAACCAAGTGGTGCTCGGTGGCACCTTCTAAAAGGCCAATGAGGCCTGGTGCATCCTGCCAAATCTGGCGTATTCCACCAAATCTGTAGAAATCCCACTAAATTTGGCATGTTGTGCCTTATTTAATTAGGCACACAAATCAATGCATGGGGAGGTATGGCATGGAAATTGATGCAGTAGAGATTAACGCAGCCTTGACATTTGTGCTAGAGGAGGAATCTCGAGAGCCTATTTAGAACCCTATCGAGTTTATACTCAAAAGTATCAGAATTTCAAGAGGAGTTTGAATCTAACCTCTATTTCTAAGTTGGTGTAGATGAACAAAAAAGTGTTGAAGAGGTGCATAGGAATGAAAACTGAGGTGGTACAAATCTGACATAGTACAACATTGGAGTTTGTGCTAGAGGGGGAGTCTTGAGGGCCTTTGCAGAAGTATCTAGACTTTATACTCAAAAGTTGAATAATTTCAAGAGGATTCCAAATATGACCTCTATTTTTGAGTTTGAGTAGCCGATAAAAAATAGCTTCCAGATCCTTTGCTCCCGAGCCAAGTATAGCAGAGTCTATAATCCAAAGTTTCTGATTTTCCTATATAATCCAATGGTGGTTTCTGTTTCTTTCATAGAGTTGCAGATATGAAAGGTGGTTTCAAGAGTTGATATGTAAGCCTTTCTTTTGTATTCTTAAATAATTTGAGATAAATGAAGAGCGATCTCACTATTGGGAGTGGACCTGAAGATATAGCCATGATGTCTGGGGAACTCTATTATCAAGTTTTAGTGTGCTTGTGTTGATATTGTTCTCTCTTGATCTCTTCTTTAACATCTCTCACAAATTACTTATGAAGAATGGATTAAGCAATTTGATGTTCATAAGTTTAAGAGTTTAGTTAAGTGAAGCAGTTCACACAACATTGCAAGATGCACTGTCAAAATTAAAGATCTTGGAAACTGAAAAATATTTGTTATCAATGAAGGACTAATGGTTAGATTAGTAACTTAAGATTTTCATATCAGTTAACCAGATACATCAGAGATCCAATGGCCTGCCTGTAAAGAGTGGGATCCACTCCCTATGAGTTGGAAGCATCTATATTCTTCCAGTTAGTAACCATGGGTGTTGCCATAGGCCTACAATCTTGCATGCCAAACTACTTCAGGATCTCCACAACATATTTCCCTTGCCCAAGAAAAATCTGTTCATCCTTCTACCACACCTCTAAACTGAGAAAATAATGCATCAACCCCAAGTCTTTCATCTCAAACTCAGTAGCAAGCTCCCTCTTGCAATAATCTATGAGCTTGTCTAACCCTTTCATGAATAAGTCATCCACATGTAACAGAAGAATGAGTGGCTCACCCTTAACCAAGATGTAGTAAAGGTTAGATTCAACCTCACTCTTGGTGAAGCCCATCCCAAGAAAATAGCTATCAATCCTACTGTACCACGGATGTGGTGCCTGCTTTAGCCCATATAACGCTCTCTTCAGCCTACAAACATGAGTTTCCCTATCGTCACCTAAAAAATCTTTGGTTTCTCAATATAAATCTCCTCCTCTATCACTCCATTAAGAAACATTGTCTTGACATCCATCTGGTGGATCTACCACCCCAAATCAACTGCAATGGATATCATGACTATGATAGAAGAATATCTCGCAACGGGTGAAAATGTCTCACTGAAGTCAATCCCCTCCTTCTGTGAGAAGCCCTTAGCCACAAAGTGGGCTTTGAACTTGTCCATACTGTCATCAACAATGTGCTTGATCTTATAGATCCATCTAGATCCAACCACTGATTTCCCCTATGACCGGGGCACAATCTCCCACATATACTTCTTCATGATAGAATAATACTCCTCCATAATGTCATCTCTCCACACATGCTGCTCATAAGGCTCAACCTCTATCAAATCACTCATGAGAACCATGTAACTGGAAAATATCTGTGGCACCTTACTCATCCTCACTGAAGTCCTAGGAGCATCCACATGCTCCTAAGCCTCTCTCAATGTGCACTCAACCCATCTCTCAATGTGCACTCAACCCACATCGACATCTTCCTACTAGAGTAATCAACCTAAGTAAATGGAGCATCTTGGTCCTCCTCATATTGCTCATGCTGCTCACCCTACACAATCTAGTGCTACTGCTACTCAACTTGTACAAAAGTCTGGGGACTTGTAATCTGTAATGGCTGTCTAGCCGTCTCCTTAGGATCACTCTGCTCTTGACTTTTCTCATGACTCTTCTCATCAGCTAGCATCTATTGTTGAAATTTTACCAAGTGGATTCAACCCTTGGTATGCACTAATACCATGTTGATATTTTAACACTCTACTCAAGACTCGACAATTATCTCAAAACAAAATCAATTTATCTATTGAAATCACATCTCAATAATCAACTAAACATGCAACACAAGCATAAACAAGGAAACCAAATCAAGCACACATAAACACTAATATTTGTGGGTAAGCCCCTGGAAAAACCCTGGAGAGAAAACTAGTCCAATGATGCTTTTATTAAAGTCAAAGCAGGGCTCCCACAATAGGAATAATGTCTCACTGAGAGAAGTATACACTGCAGACAAACCTGGAAACTCCTGTGCTACTATACAAATGGTTTTGGCATGTTTCTTGAGGCATCCACGTCTTTTCCTTCTGTGACCTGTAAACATCCACAACTGTCTCCATTGTGACCCATGGATATCTTTGATTGTCTCCACTGTGACCTATGGATGTGTATGGAAAGTCCATATGGAAAGCTTTGTACGGTCCTATTCTTTCCTGTGGCTTCTGGCCTCTGAAACCCACCTACATATGCTCCTGTTCTCTCTCCTCCTTGACCTGTATGACATCTAGATGGAAGTCCTTCTCCACCTATTCAAGATATTTAATCAAAGTCTTTCGTGATCTAACCCTCTGATCAACATTTGGATGAAATATCTTCGACCAACCTATGAGATATGCTCACTCTAATGTAAGCAAAAGTCCTTGTTTGCTCGTACACTCCTTACACTGACAAAATTCCTTCTTTTCTATCCTTGACCTTGGTCTCTCACCAAAGTGACTTCCTCTCAAAGTTCTGATTGTGTTGACTCCCTCAACACAAGTCTCTCACAAGTGTATCTCACACAAGTCTCTCATGAGTGTATCTCACACAAACGTCTTCCTCCTTCTCCTAGCCTTTCTTTTATAAGAAGCACAAGGTAGTGTTCATCCTTCGCGTCCCACATTTCCTTAGCATTTTTCTTCTCATCTAGATTTGGGATCATATGATCCTTGACACCATCCAATATAATCCTTTGTGCCCTTGCTTCTTTCACCTCATGGAGGTCCAAGGAAATAGGATCATTGACTGGTATCAGAATTGATGTGGTAACATGTGCCCATAACTTATTCTCCTTGAGAACAGTTGTGATGTTGACCTTCCATTGAAGATAATTTGAACCACCCTCTAATATGTCCTCATACCTCACGCTGGTATCCATGGAGATCTGAAATCTATAAACTGAAGAAATTTTACTGACTATAAACCAAATTTGAACTATATCCGTTAAATCTAAACTAGATCTGAAGAGATCTGCTGAATCAAATTCCTTTAAGATGGCTGTAAATTTATGCATGTTTAATCAGAGGAAATGCTATGATACCATGTAAAATTTCTAATACCTAGCAAGATGGTAATCTAGCTCAATATATTTTAACCCATAAAATGTAAATCTTTATGCAGAAATAAAATTCAGATCTATACTATGATTACACAACTTGAGTAGAATTGCATGCACAATGAAAAATAAATAGCCAAACACACAATAACACTAGATATACCCTAGAAACCCCAAGTTGAGGAAAACCAACAAAGGAGGGATTTTATTATTTTCTTGAGAAAATATTAGCAAAAAAATACAAAGAATACAACTCAGAAAATTCTTACAACAAATCTGAAATATTACAGCCTTGAAACAATCCTCTCTGGGTCTTGTAAGGCCTCCCCAAAATCTCTAGAACTGAGATAAATCGATCTCAAATGAAGTTGTCTCTTTTCCCAGCTGTACGACCCACCTAGTGCGCCTTTTTCAAACCTTGTGTGGCTTGCTAAACTCATCACACACCCTGCAACAAGAGATCAATCTGTACGACCCCTTGTATGATCCTATACGATGCTGTTCTATAGCTTGTATGACCCTTTTTCACGCCCAACAAATGGCCCTTGTAAAATGATGCCCTTTATCCCTCAACTTAGCCTCTTTAATCGCCGCTCTTGCTCAAAAAATCTCTGCAGAAAAATAGGCCTCTTGGTTTAACCCTTGTGCCTCCTCCTTTCTTGTTCAATCACCCTCAAATATGATCTTTCATAGTGACCTCACCCTCACTTCATAATCTTGAATTTAACCTTCTAGATCTTTCCAAAATAGATCAATGATCCAAATTAGATCTCATCTCTTTCTTGGGATCATAAAACAACTTAAATTTTTTACAAAGTAAACTTTAGAAACTAGGTAAATAAATTCAATGAAAAATTATAACTTTAATTTTTCATACTTTCCTAAGTTAGACGTAGGCAAAATTAAAAAGTTGTCTTGGGTAATTTTAATGTCCCCTACATGCCTAGGACACATAGACATGAGCATACACCTTCTCTTTGCTACAAATTTAACACTTTTTTGTCTAAATGTCTCATCCTCCCCCATGCCATGTAGCATAGAATTACAAGAACTTGGGTTGTTGGAGGCCAAAGAAAGTTCTACCATTTGCGAAGATGCTACCAAAGTGCACAACCTCTTACATTCCACTTCTCAGGCCATTACATCGAAGATGAGTGTATCAATTTTCTGCTCCATCTTTGTTAGTTTGGCTGAGAAAAACTTGAGTGTCCTACTATAAGCTTGAATAACTACCTGGTGCCTACACAGAACTTTCCAAATCTCCTTGATCTTTGGGTTATCCATGATTGCAATGGATAACTTCTTCAATTCAAATTAAAAAAACACTATTACAAGGTGATGATACTTCACAAATTATAATATAAAAAATATTAAAATAAGAATTAAAGTTGTTAAAATATTTAACATAATAAGATTTTTACGTTTAAGAAAACTAAAATAAAATTATAAAAATAAAGTGATTTAATAAACATAAATTGAAAATACAATTCTGCTATCCATTTAAATCTTGGAGGTATAACATATTTT
>JZKD02S1813595.1:77127-95089 GCA_000966675.3 Picea glauca
AGACATGTGAACTTTCCCTTGGATTACAAGCCCCTCTACCAAGACATGAAATTATATTTGGACACTACCATTCCTATAGATTCATTTTATCCATCGAAAAATAGATAAGGAGGGGAAGTATGGTGTACCTCGTTTATGACATTTTTCCAAGCTTCTCCAATCCACGAGCTCTAAACAATACCTGCAATAGACAAAAAGAAATAAATGAATATCTCCTACTCTAATGGATTAGACAAAATCAATCGATCTACGAAAGTTAAGACAAGTATATACAAGCACATGTAAACACATACTTGAAGGAAATATGCCAAGTATATTAATGAAAAATTCAAAAGGAAACTTACAATATTTAGATGATGTTGCAACAACCTCTCCAAGTCCTCCTCGTCCAACCCTTGCTCGAAAGATCCACAATCAAAATAACAATGCTTTGCTCATTTTATCCTCCTTTTAACCATGGGAATGCCTCCATTTATAGGCTTTGAGAGGCTCAACTACCTTGGATATATTTGGAATTAGTTGAGGATATGGCTGCAACAGTTGTGATATCTTTCTTAGATGCAGCCTTGGAGTTATATTTGAGCTAAACTAACGCAATCCATCCATAGCTCTCTTTAGAGGAAAGTGGGATTTCATCCAAGATTCCCTCAACCAACTCAATGCTCCCTTAATATGGGAAACAAAGCATTGTAGCACTCCCCCTAAGATGGAGAAGAATCTCTAGCGCTCCCTGTGTATGAGGAGGGATCACTGATCTTCCAAAAAGTTACCAAGATGAGTAATTCCCTAGTAAAAGTACTTGTTCCGACTGTCGGATGACGAGGATTCTTCTTCTAACATGTTTTATGGGTTGTAGCAAGTGTTTTCATGGTGTCGTTCGAGATGGGACACTTAGGAAAAGCGAATGCAACACTTACGACACTTGAGACAAAAGTGAGACACTTATGACACTTGCGACAATGAAAGTGTGACACTATTGAAGTGAGGAATTTTGATGTGTAACACAAAGCACATTCAAAAAATGATTAGAAATGAAAGAAACCAAGTGTGAGATAACTTGTTCAATCAAGGGCTTGAAGGTGTAAAAGAGAAAGAAGACAAACACTCTTGAAAATCTTCAAAAAATGAGCAATAAGAACCAATATTCAGGGCTGGGTTGCGGTAAACAAGAGAGTCCTAGTCATTCAAAAAGTGAGATGTTTCAATTAAGACAAGAAGGGATCAATACCAAACAACCTTTTCAAGCTCTAGTCGATGAAAACTCCTAAGCAATCAAGTAATCTAGAAACTTTGTGAGATGAAGATCAAACAACTGAAAACTAGGATGAACCAAGGGATCTTGTTAAGCCAAGGGGACCATATAATTTCTCAACTAGGAGAAGTTTGCAAACTCAAAGAAGTAAATGAAATGAGTAATAAATGTCAATTTCTCAATCAAAAGAAAGTCAAAGATAGATCAGGAGACTCTAGGATAAAAACCTCTTAACAACAGATTGAGTAAAAACAAGAAGAAACTCATAAATCCACCTAGAAGGAGAGATTGATGCCCTTGTTACCAAATGAACAAAGTGCTATGGCTCTCCCTAAGAGACAAATGGGGAGCACCAGTTAGGTCTATGGCACTCTGGTATGAACTGCAAGGGAGTGTTGGTCCTGAAAAATCTTAAAAATGGATTCCAAAAGATAAAACTCAACAGATACTCAGTCAATGACTCTGTGAACTATTCAATCAAGAAGATGGAAGGGGAAATAAATTAGAATCAAGCATCAAACAAGCAAGATCTAATCACAAGAAAGGATTCAAGACGAACCAAAGGAAAGACTAGTCAAATTCCTTCCCCAGTGGAGTCACCATTTTTCTATTATGAGAATTCTTACCCTATGGATAGGCTAAGCTCCCCTTTGGACCAAGACCCCTTCTTTGGTCCAAAGATAGAATTAAACAAGTGGTTGCTACTTTCCTTATAGATCTAGTTCATTAACCTATAGATAGAAGAAGAATACACACCAATTTTCGAGAGTTTGTCCTCGTTGCTCCGTCCTTTTTCCTCATTGTTCCAATTCTTTCAGTGACCATAGAGACTTGCAAAACAAGAGGCAAGCAAACCTTCCTACTTCTACTAGATTTTTTTAGATAAAAAGCAGATCTATCTATACCCGACTTGAATTAAGCATAGACACTATCATGAACACAATAGAGAAATAAATAGGTCAAGATAATATTAAATGGAAAGACAAAAGAAGGTACTTACAAATCACATTAATGTTGTAGAAATATTCTCCAAGATCTCCTCGTCTATCCCCTTGCACAAATATCTTACGATCATAATGATGATACTTCAACAATTTCCTTCTCTCAGGATCAAAGGTTTGACACTTGAAATCTTCCTCCCTTTCACCATGGAAACCCCTTCAATTTATAGGATTGGGAGGCTCAACCACCATGAGATAATGAGGTAAATGGTTGAGGATATGGCTCCATGAGTTGGGATTTGATTCTATTATAGTGCCCTAGGATACGATTCGACCCAAAACAACCTTCTCCTTTAAGAGTTGTCCCTTAAGAATAGTTGGGATGCGCCATATTTTTCTCTAACCACATTGGTGCTCCCTTTGAGTGAGAGACAGAGCACCATTGGTGCCCCCTAATCAAGGAAGGGGGAGTGCTGGTGCTCCCTAAGCATGAGTAGGGGAGTGCCACCCTTCACAAATGCCCAAAAATGATCAAATTTTCCAAGTAAAAGGTGTAGTTCCAGACACGAAATGATTTGTTTTCTCTTCCAAACCGACTTAGGGATTGTGACAAATGTGTTTCATGATGTCAATGGGTTGCAACACTTAGCAAAGTGAATGTGACACTTAGTAATGTGCATACGACACTTGAGACAGTGCATGCGACACTTAACAAGGTGCATACATCACTTTGCAACACTTACACCACTTAGGGTGCGACACTTAAGTGTGACATTTTGATATGTAACATATATGCACATGCTCCAAAATCAAATGTGAAGTGTGAGAATGTACAGATGAATTACTCCACCGTAAGTCTCGGCCTAACATCATGAATTCACACTACCACTTTGAATTATAATCCATGAATACAATTAAGGGATAGAGAATGTGGTTATCTCCCCATTTATTCTTATTTTTTGAGCCTCCAAGTGAGATGATTCATTAAATAACTTGTCAAATTAATAATTCATTCATCTTAGAATGCGCAAGAAATCAACCCTTTCAAACCTCTTTACCTTAGATTGGATTCTAGAGATAATCCTTACTAACTTGCAATCTAGAAGAGGGGAGAAACAATGCATATGCCTTATAATGATTATGGAATCTCCAATAATAATCAAGCTCTTGATCCACCTTGAATCAAAGAGCTCAATTCCTTGACAAAGAGTAAGCTATTCAACTTTATTAATTGTTACTTTACTTAGACCCCATCCAAAACTAATTTCTTAATATCTAATCGTGATCTCTCCAAACCTATTATCCTTAATAGTTTTATATTTATTAATATCTTCATTATAAATAATTTCCATAAACCACAAAACTATAAGTTATGAAATATTATATATTAAAAAATATGAAAAAAACAAAAACAAAAATATAATACATATTTTAGATAAAAACCAGATCTATCTATACCCGACTTGAATTAAGCATAGACACTATCATGAACACAATAGAGAAATAAACAGGTCAAGATAATATTAAATGGAAAGACAAAAGAAGGTACTTACAAATCACATTGATGTTGTAGAAATATTCTCCAAGCTCTCCTCATCTATCCCCTTGCACAAATATCTTACGATCAAAATGATGATACTTCAACAATTTCCTTCTCTCAGGATCAAAGGTTTGACACCTGAAATCTTCCTCCCTTTCACCATGGAAATCCCTTCAATTTATAGGATTGGGGGGCTCAACCACCATGATATAATGAGGTAAATGGTTGAGTATATGGCTCCATGAGTTGGGATTTGATTCTACTATAGTGCCCTAGGATACGATTCGACCCAAAACAACCTTCTCCTTTAAGAGTTGTCCCTTAAGAATAGTTGGGATGCACCATATTTTTCTCTAACCACAATGGTGCTCCCTTTGAGTGAGAGACAAAGCACCATTGGCACCCCCTAATCAAGGAAGGGGGAGCACTGGTGCTCCCTAATCATGAGTAGGGGAGTGCCACCCTTCATAAATGCCCCAAAATGGTCAAATTTTCCAAGTAAAAGGTGTAGTTCCAGACGCGAAATGATTTGTTTTCTCTTCTAAACCGACTTAGGGATTGTGACAAATGTGTTTCATGGTGTCAATGGGTTGCAACACTTAGAAAAGTGAATGCGACACTTAGTAATGTGCATACGACACTTGAGACAGTGCATGCGACACTTAACAAGGTGCATACATCACTTTGCAACACTTACACCACTTAGGGTGTGACACTTAAGTGTGACATTTTGATATGTAACATATATGCACATGCTCCAAAATCAAATGTGAAGTGTGAGAATGTACAGATGAATTACTCCACCTTAAGTCTCGGCCTAACATCATGAATTCACTCTACCACTTTGAATTATAATCCATGAATACAATTAAGGAATAGAGAATGTGGTTATCTCCCCATTTATTCTTATTTTTTGAGCCTCCAAGTGAGATGATTCATTAAATAACTTGTCAACTTAATAATTCATGCATCTTAGAATGCGCAAGAAATCAACCCTTTCAAACCTCTTTACCTTAGATTAGATTCTAGAGATAATCCTTACTAACTTGCAATCTAGAAGAGGGGAGAAACAATGCATATGCCTTATAATGATTATGGAATCTCCAATAATAATCAAGCTCTTGATCCACCTTGAATCAAAGAGCTCAAGTCCTTGACAAAGAGTAAGCTATTCATATTTATTAATTATTACTTTACTTAGACCCCATCCAAAACTAATTTCTTAATATCTAATCGTGATCTCTCCAAACCTATTATCCTTAATAATTTTATATTTATTAATATCTTCAATATAAATAATTTCCATAAACCACAAAACTATAAGTTATGAAATATTATATATTAAAAAATATGAAAAAAAAACATATACGAAAAATATAATACATATTTTTGAAACCACTAAGTTTCATCATCTCAAAACAATTACCACTGTATTGGTTAGGTCCCTGCCATAATGTGTTTAGATCAAATTAAGTATAACAAAGTCTCAAGAATAATAAAATATTGTTGTTAAAATCATATTGCCCCTTAATGTTTATTAATTATATTGCCTCTCTAATGTTTATTGATTAGTACCATTAGTTGTGATATATATATATATATATATAATTTAATTTATTGTTTATTTAAAAATAAAAATAAAAATAAAATCTTTAAAGATTTAAAATATGAATGAATTGTTTTAATTAAACACTTTTTATTAGTTTTCAAAGGGACTATAACATTTGATTTATTGTTGACCGGCTATTAGTTTTTTGTTTGACTTAAATTTTTCAGTTATTTCCAATGTTGAACATAGAACAGTCGTAATAAAACTTTTATTGTAATTAAAATAAATAAAACCCTCTATTTTTCTGTAATATAATTGGACTTCAACTTTCACCTCTTATTGTCCGAGGGTGGTTGGGTGCATTAATACCCCTTATTTGTCATGCTCTATCAAAAATAAATGAATAAATATGTTATGTCAAAAGTAAGTGAATAAATATGTTAGATATGTTTTGATATTTTGTTTACAATTGCTTGTTACATAAAGATTGAGACATCTATCTAATCATCGCCCTGGTTGTCTATTCATTGCAACCCTACATATCAATTTAGTCGTCACATAAAGCTTGAGACATTTATCTAATCACCACCCTAGCTCTCTATTCACAAAAACCCTGCATATCAATTCAGACCCTATCTAGGCAATGCTGCAGTTCTGCAATGTCGTCTGTCCACTGCCTTTCATTCTCAGAGCTCACCGCTTTCCTCAATGTGAGACCCTGCAACGCCTTCTTCCACCATAAATATTGCAATGAAGTCTTTCCTCAATGTGAAATCCTGCACCGCCTTCTTCCACCCTCAAGATTGCAATGGAGCGAATATTGTAATGAAGTTTAAAATCTTAATAAAAAACAGAGTGTAGAAGAAAATCAAAGTAATATCCTGCACCGCCTTCTTCCACCCTCAAGATTGCAATGAAGCGAACATTTTAATGAAGTTTAAAATCTTAATACAAACCAAAGTGAAAAAGCAGATCAAAGTAGTGCTCCAATGTTGAAGTTAGGTAAAAAAAGCCTCATTTGGCTGCAACATACCTATACTCAATCCGATAAAAGAATATATTGGGAAGCCCAAAGCTCTTGGGAGCTTTGATCTCAAGACATCCAGGTCCTATTCTTACATCTTCCTTTAAGGGTCTAGGTCACATATTCTTCATCTAGCTTGTCCTCAACCGCAAGAACAACAACTTAGCTGAGCACGAAGTTGAATCCCCTTCAAAATCTCCAACTCTAAGTCAAACTATATGGAGAGAGCCCCACATCAATCATTTCAACCGAAATGAGCCAATCTATGTTGAACCACTAGTCAACTATTGTAGCTACTGTAACTTTTTGTTGACCATTAATTGTTTTCCCTCTATTCTTTCTTGTGACCTCCTTTGATCACCATAATTCTATACTCCAGAGAGACCTTTGCATTCTCCCTTGACAGTTCCTACATAGAAAAACACATTTTGAATTCTTTCTCATTTTCCATAATGTTCCACCGAGTTCAAACAAAAAATACCCTATCTCTGGAAGCCCTCCGCGAAGATGTAGGAAACATGAAAGCATTGTCTAAAAGGTGATCCATCCTATCAAGCATATGTCAGATAGTATTCATTGGTGAAAAAAGGTTCACGTCATTTGTATTATAAATGACATGAAAATACTAAATATTCTAGCTATAAATCATATTTGAACCAGGCTAATCCTTGGTGAGTTGAGGAAGCATTTCAATTTCAGTGATTGCATGATGTGAGGGACAGTGGATCCCCACATATGAATGAAACAACCTCTACTAGGATTGACTCAAGGTTTATATGCTAGTTTACTCATTCGCTGATTGAAAGGGCAGTTTCTAAGGGAAGTTCTAGGCTAATTTCATAGGAAAGAGAGTTCGACTCCGATCGTAATGAGTGATAGGCAGGCATAAATGGGCCTCATCATGAATTCGCTAAACTGTTTCCAATTTTAAAGCCAATAAATTTTTTTTTAAGCCAATAAAAAAATAGCATTTTTTTATATTAAAAGGTACTTGTACTGTATCCACAACATTTACATACATAAAAATTCAAAAAAGAGTATCTTGAACTATATTAATTTTGAAATATATAATACTATCCTCTAACAAAGTTTCCAAATCTTAAGTTCCCAAAGCAGATTTTCATGTAATTTCACAAGTAACCTCCTCAACAAACTATCCCCCAAAAAATGCAATTTTAAAGAACATTCATGACATTAAGGATGAACATTGCCTTGTGCTTCTTGTCTCTAAAGTCCCCCTTTAGAGTGAGGAGGAATTTGTTCCTCAATTACCATTGGGTCCCTATTTGTAAAACTTCTAATACCCAACAAGATGGTAATCTAGCTCAATAGATTTTAACTCATAAAATTTAAGTCTTGATGCAAAAATAAAATTCAGATCTATACTATGATTGCACAAGTTGAGTAGAATTGCATGCACAATGGAAAATAAATATCCAAACACACAATAACTCCATATATACCTTGGAAACCTGAAGTTGGGGAAAACCAGCAAAGGAGGGATTTTATTTTTTTCTTCTTAAGAAAATATCAGTAGAAAAATACAAAGAATACAACTCAGAAAATTCTTACAATAGATCTGATATATTACAGCCTTGAAACAATCCTCTCTGGGTGTTGTATGACCTCCCAAAAATCTCTAGAACTGATATAAATGGATCCCAGTTGAAGCTGTCTCTTTTCCCAACTGTACGACCCACATAGTGCACCTCTTTCAAACCATGTGTGGCTTGCTAAACTCAACACATGCCCTACAGCAAGAGATCGACCTGTACGACCCATTGTACGACCTTGTACGATGTATATATGTATCCTGTATGACCCTTTTTCACGCCCAACAAATGACCCCTGCAAAACGCTACCCTTCAACCCTCAAATCAACCTCTTTAATTGCTACCCTTGCTAAAAATATCTCTACAGAAAAATTGGCCTCTTGGTTTAACCCTTGTGCCTCCTCCTTTCTTGTTCAATCACCCTCAAAGATGATATTTCATTGTTCCCTCACACTCACTTCAAAATATTGAATTTATCCTTCTAGATATTTCCAAAAGAGATCAATGATCCAGATTAAATCTCATCTCTTTCTTGGGATCAAAAAACAACTTAAATTATTTCCAAAGTAAACTTTAGAAACTCGGTAAATAAAGTCAACGAAAAACTAGAACTTTAATTTTTCATACTTTCCTAAGTTAGACTTAGGCAAAATTAAAAAGTTGTCTTGGGTAATTTTAATGTCCCCTACATGCCTAGGACACATAGACATGAGCATACACCTTCTCTCTACTACAAATTTAACACTCCCTCTTACTGAGGAAGGTGGTCTACACAATCTTCGACTTGTCTCCGAAGAAAATAAATTTTCCTTTTACCAAATACTTTGTGAGAATGTCTGCAATCTACTCACTGGTTGGCACATATTATAGCTTCACGGTTCCTTTTTGCTCCCAATCCATAATGAAGTGATAACGTATCTCGATGTGTTTGGATCTATCACGAAACAACCTTATAGAGCTTGATGCAACCTTGATTGTCACAGTGGATAACTTTAGTTTCCAACTTCTAATCAAACAACCCGATGAGCAGCTTCCGAAGCCAAATGGCCTCACATGATGCCAAGTTGGCTGCCATATATTCAACCTCCGCAGAACTCAAGGAAACTGACTTCTGCTTCCTGTTGAACCAAGAAGCAACACCCGAACCCAAGCTGAAACAACAACCTGATGTGCTCTTCTTGTCCACAGCGCTACATGCCCAATTTGCATCTGAATAACCCAAAAGATTCACTCCATCCCCCTGGATATAGCTCAATCCATACTCGACTATCCCAAGCATATACCTCGACATATGTTTCGCAACCACCTAGTTTACATGCTTCAGCTCAACCATGAATTGACTGAGTGTGTTGACTAGAAAACACAAATATGGCCCAGTGTTAATGATCTAGAAGGATCCAAAACACTCAAAATTTGATCTTCTCAAATGCAAATGAACATGAATCCATTGCGTAGAGCTCGATGCGAGCTTTCCAATGGTGCATGATTCTCCTCAAACAGACGTCATATGAGGAAGATATCACATTTTAAAGTTTCAACAAAACAAGGGAAAAATGGAAAACATGAGTGCCATGTGGCACTGTACAGACTGCTGACTTGGCATGTTTGTACAATGACATGGCAAAGTGACATGGAATCTGTACAATGATGCAACATGGTGATGTGGCATTTTTTCAATGATGTGGCATCTGTATAGTGACATGGTATCACTATCATCAAGATGACATGGAATCCGTACGATGAGTTGGCAACGATGGCCAATGAGAGGTTGCCATGTGGACAACCTAGATGGTGCCATGTGGCATCTTCTAGAAGGGAAGTGAGGCCTGACGCATCCCGCCAAATATGGAAGGTTCCACCAAATCTGGTGAATTCCCATTAAATTTGGTAGATTGTGCCTTATTTAATTGGGCACACAAATCAATGCAAGGGAGTTCTAGCACAAAAATCGATGCAGTACAGACTAATGCAGTCTTGGAGTTTGTGCTAGAGGGGGAGTCCTGAGAACCTATTTAGAACTCTATCGATTTTATACTCAAAAGTCTCAAAATTTTGAGAGGATTCCAAATTTGACATCTATTTTTGAGTTGGTGCAACTGAACAAAAAAGTGTTGTAGAGATGCATGGGCACAAAAATTGAGGTAGTACAGATCTAACAGAGCGCAACATTGGATTTTGTGCCAGAAGGGGAGTACTGATGGCCTGTGTAGAAGTATATCGAATTTATACTCAAAGTTACATAATTTTAAGAGGAGTGTGAATTTGACCTTTGTTTCTGATTTTGAGTAGCCAATCAAAAAAATGTTTCCAGATCCTTTGTTACCAAGCCAAGTATAACATAGTCTATACTCTAAAGTCTCATATTTTCCTGTAGAATCCAATGGTGGTTTCTATTTCTATCATAGAGTTGTAGATATGAAAGGTGGTTTCAAGAGTTGATATGTAAGCCTTTATTTTGTATTCTTAAAGCATTTGAGATTAATGAAGAGTGGTCTCATTGTTGGGAGTGGACCCAGAGACGTAGCTAGGGTGTCTGGTGAACTCTATTATCAAGTTTTGGTGTGCTTGTGTTGATATTGTTCTCTCTCAATATCTTCTTTAACATCTCACAAATTACTTATGAAGAATGGATTAAGCAAGTTGATGTTCATAAGTTTAAGAGTTTAGTTAAGCGAAGCAATTCACATAACATTGAAAGATGCACTGTCAAAATTAAAGATCTTGGAAACTGAAAAAGATTTGTTATCAATGAAGGAATAATGGTTAGATTGGTAACTTAATATTTTCAGATCAAGAGCTATCAGAGCAAGGTTGACAGATGAATGCTTACAAGAGATAGACTAAAGAAAGGTGAAGGCAAGCTCGCAAGTTACAATCCAGGAATTGAAAGGAGAATTCGTAAACGTGAAATGGCTTCCGTGGGAAAGGAATGAGAAGATCCTCCCATGAGCCCCAAGGAAGTGATGGCTACACTCCATACAATGAGGGTAATGAATGATGTTTTTAGACCCTTTATCGATGTTTTTATCATGGTGTACTTAGGTTACATTTTGGTCTTTAGTCGTACTTGGAAGGATCATGTGATGCATGTAAAGAAAGTACTTGATGTACTGAAAAGGGAGAAGTTATTTGTGAACTTGTATAAATGTGAGTTTGGCAAGACCTCTCTTGTATACTTGGGTTATGTTGTAGGGAATGGTCAGTTGAAGGTAGATCCCTCTAAGGTGGAAGTCATCTTAAATTGGCCCAAGACAAGTATTGTGATGGAAGTAAGAAGCATCCCAGGGGTAGTACAATACTGGAGGACATTTATTGCTAATTTATCATATATAGAAGTTCCTTTGCATGCATTAACAAGTGTGAAACATGTCTTTTAGCGGGGAGGCAAGAAAGAAAAATCCTTCAAGACATTGAAAGAGAAGTTGAATACAACACCAGGTTGTGATCCAGATCATCACCATGAATTGGTGAATTTATTTAGTGAAATTGTCAGAAGAAGGAGTCCATGAAGAAGCCCACCTATCCCTTCCCTGGATAGGTATCTGGGAAGATTCCATTACGGGGAAGCAGCTTGCAGTAGAACAATTATGATTATCATTTTGGGGAAGTAGCCTAAAATGGAACATTAATGTTTATCATTTGTAAATAACAAAGTTAGCATGCATATGTAGTCCTTCTAAATTATGTTTCCATTGTTGTAAAGTAGGATGGAAATAATCTTCTTTGTATGAAGTAAGGAGGTAGAATACTTATTACAAGAAAGTATAGGTGGCTATTGATTAAATGTCATGTAAAGTGTATGATTTATGCTATGTACATCACAAAGATGTTATGTAAATGCCATGTTCATGTAATATGTATTCTTAATGCCTTATAAATAAGCAAGTCAAACAATACAATTGTTATGTACATCACAAAGATGTTATGTAAATGCCATGTTCATGTAATATGTATTCTTAATGCCTTGTAAATAAGCAAGTCAAGCAATATAGTTGTTTGGGAAACCATGTTTGGATTTTTCTTTTAGGGAAGCGAGTGAAGGAAATCAACAAGAAGTTCATTTAGAGGCTCCAATAGATGCATCAAGTAGTACAAGAATAGTGAAGCCAAGATGGCCCATGGCATGACCAAGACTAGAATGATCAAATCCAAGATGGAAGTCCAAGATGGAGATCAAATCCAATATGGAGAGCCAAGATAGAGATCCAAGATGGAAATTCAAGATGGAGAGCCAAGATAGAGATCCAAGATGGAAATTCAAGATCGAGGTCCAAGATGGAGATCAAATATGAGATTGAGATCCAAGATGGGAATCCAAGATGGAGATTCAAGATGGAGATCCAAAATGGATATCCAAGATGAAGAGCCAAGATGGAGAGCCAATATAGAGATCCAAGATGGAAATCCGAGACGGAGATCGATCTCGGGAAGTCCAATATGAAGACCAGTTCTAAGATGGAGATCAATTTGAAGTACATTTCAGCAAGGTGGAAGAGTGAGGAATATTTATTATCTCTAAGTTGATGAATAATACATACATTTGGAGGTCCAAAAGTTCTTTAGTGGGGAGGTGTGATCCAAAACGCTAAAAAATTGATTTTTTCAAATGAAAATGAAAATGTTTCCACTCGTAGAGGTTGAAAGGAGATTTCCAATGACACATGATTCGCCTCAAATGGACATTCTATGAGGAAGATATCAAATTTTGTAGTTTCGAAAAAACAACAAAAAATGGAAAACATGAGTGCCACATGGCACTGTATGGACTGCTGATGTGGCATGCTTGTACAATGATGTGGCAAGGTGGCCTAGAAACCATACAATGATGTGTCATACCAATCAACAAGATGACGTGGCATCCATACGGTGAGTTGGTAGAGGTGGTGAATGAGAGACTACTACGTGGACCAACCAAGTGGTGCTCGGTGGCACCTTCTAAAAGGCCAATGAGGCCTGGTGCATCCTGCCAAATCTGGCGTATTCCACCAAATCTGTAGAAATCCCACTAAATTTGGCATGTTGTGCCTTATTTAATTAGGCACACAAATCAATGCATGGGGAGGTATGGCATGGAAATTGATGCAGTAGAGATTAACGCAGCCTTGACATTTGTGCTAGAGGAGGAATCTCGAGAGCCTATTTAGAACCCTATCGAGTTTATACTCAAAAGTATCAGAATTTCAAGAGGAGTTTGAATCTAACCTCTATTTCTAAGTTGGTGTAGATGAACAAAAAAGTGTTGAAGAGGTGCATAGGAATGAAAACTGAGGTGGTACAAATCTGACATAGTACAACATTGGAGTTTGTGCTAGAGGGGGAGTCTTGAGGGCCTTTGCAGAAGTATCTAGACTTTATACTCAAAAGTTGAATAATTTCAAGAGGATTCCAAATATGACCTCTATTTTTGAGTTTGAGTAGCCGATAAAAAATAGCTTCCAGATCCTTTGCTCCCGAGCCAAGTATAGCAGAGTCTATAATCCAAAGTTTCTGATTTTCCTATATAATCCAATGGTGGTTTCTGTTTCTTTCATAGAGTTGCAGATATGAAAGGTGGTTTCAAGAGTTGATATGTAAGCCTTTCTTTTGTATTCTTAAATAATTTGAGATAAATGAAGAGCGATCTCACTATTGGGAGTGGACCTGAAGATATAGCCATGATGTCTGGGGAACTCTATTATCAAGTTTTAGTGTGCTTGTGTTGATATTGTTCTCTCTTGATCTCTTCTTTAACATCTCTCACAAATTACTTATGAAGAATGGATTAAGCAATTTGATGTTCATAAGTTTAAGAGTTTAGTTAAGTGAAGCAGTTCACACAACATTGCAAGATGCACTGTCAAAATTAAAGATCTTGGAAACTGAAAAATATTTGTTATCAATGAAGGACTAATGGTTAGATTAGTAACTTAAGATTTTCATATCAGTTAACCAGATACATCAGAGATCCAATGGCCTGCCTGTAAAGAGTGGGATCCACTCCCTATGAGTTGGAAGCATCTATATTCTTCCAGTTAGTAACCATGGGTGTTGCCATAGGCCTACAATCTTGCATGCCAAACTACTTCAGGATCTCCACAACATATTTCCCTTGCCCAAGAAAAATCTGTTCATCCTTCTACCACACCTCTAAACTGAGAAAATAATGCATCAACCCCAAGTCTTTCATCTCAAACTCAGTAGCAAGCTCCCTCTTGCAATAATCTATGAGCTTGTCTAACCCTTTCATGAATAAGTCATCCACATGTAACAGAAGAATGAGTGGCTCACCCTTAACCAAGATGTAGTAAAGGTTAGATTCAACCTCACTCTTGGTGAAGCCCATCCCAAGAAAATAGCTATCAATCCTACTGTACCACGGATGTGGTGCCTGCTTTAGCCCATATAACGCTCTCTTCAGCCTACAAACATGAGTTTCCCTATCGTCACCTAAAAAATCTTTGGTTTCTCAATATAAATCTCCTCCTCTATCACTCCATTAAGAAACATTGTCTTGACATCCATCTGGTGGATCTACCACCCCAAATCAACTGCAATGGATATCATGACTATGATAGAAGAATATCTCGCAACGGGTGAAAATGTCTCACTGAAGTCAATCCCCTCCTTCTGTGAGAAGCCCTTAGCCACAAAGTGGGCTTTGAACTTGTCCATACTGTCATCAACAATGTGCTTGATCTTATAGATCCATCTAGATCCAACCACTGATTTCCCCTATGACCGGGGCACAATCTCCCACATATACTTCTTCATGATAGAATAATACTCCTCCATAATGTCATCTCTCCACACATGCTGCTCATAAGGCTCAACCTCTATCAAATCACTCATGAGAACCATGTAACTGGAAAATATCTGTGGCACCTTACTCATCCTCACTGAAGTCCTAGGAGCATCCACATGCTCCTAAGCCTCTCTCAATGTGCACTCAACCCATCTCTCAATGTGCACTCAACCCACATCGACATCTTCCTACTAGAGTAATCAACCTAAGTAAATGGAGCATCTTGGTCCTCCTCATATTGCTCATGCTGCTCACCCTACACAATCTAGTGCTACTGCTACTCAACTTGTACAAAAGTCTGGGGACTTGTAATCTGTAATGGCTGTCTAGCCGTCTCCTTAGGATCACTCTGCTCTTGACTTTTCTCATGACTCTTCTCATCAGCTAGCATCTATTGTTGAAATTTTACCAAGTGGATTCAACCCTTGGTATGCACTAATACCATGTTGATATTTTAACACTCTACTCAAGACTCGACAATTATCTCAAAACAAAATCAATTTATCTATTGAAATCACATCTCAATAATCAACTAAACATGCAACACAAGCATAAACAAGGAAACCAAATCAAGCACACATAAACACTAATATTTGTGGGTAAGCCCCTGGAAAAACCCTGGAGAGAAAACTAGTCCAATGATGCTTTTATTAAAGTCAAAGCAGGGCTCCCACAATAGGAATAATGTCTCACTGAGAGAAGTATACACTGCAGACAAACCTGGAAACTCCTGTGCTACTATACAAATGGTTTTGGCATGTTTCTTGAGGCATCCACGTCTTTTCCTTCTGTGACCTGTAAACATCCACAACTGTCTCCATTGTGACCCATGGATATCTTTGATTGTCTCCACTGTGACCTATGGATGTGTATGGAAAGTCCATATGGAAAGCTTTGTACGGTCCTATTCTTTCCTGTGGCTTCTGGCCTCTGAAACCCACCTACATATGCTCCTGTTCTCTCTCCTCCTTGACCTGTATGACATCTAGATGGAAGTCCTTCTCCACCTATTCAAGATATTTAATCAAAGTCTTTCGTGATCTAACCCTCTGATCAACATTTGGATGAAATATCTTCGACCAACCTATGAGATATGCTCACTCTAATGTAAGCAAAAGTCCTTGTTTGCTCGTACACTCCTTACACTGACAAAATTCCTTCTTTTCTATCCTTGACCTTGGTCTCTCACCAAAGTGACTTCCTCTCAAAGTTCTGATTGTGTTGACTCCCTCAACACAAGTCTCTCACAAGTGTATCTCACACAAGTCTCTCATGAGTGTATCTCACACAAACGTCTTCCTCCTTCTCCTAGCCTTTCTTTTATAAGAAGCACAAGGTAGTGTTCATCCTTCGCGTCCCACATTTCCTTAGCATTTTTCTTCTCATCTAGATTTGGGATCATATGATCCTTGACACCATCCAATATAATCCTTTGTGCCCTTGCTTCTTTCACCTCATGGAGGTCCAAGGAAATAGGATCATTGACTGGTATCAGAATTGATGTGGTAACATGTGCCCATAACTTATTCTCCTTGAGAACAGTTGTGATGTTGACCTTCCATTGAAGATAATTTGAACCACCCTCTAATATGTCCTCATACCTCACGCTGGTATCCATGGAGATCTGAAATCTATAAACTGAAGAAATTTTACTGACTATAAACCAAATTTGAACTATATCCGTTAAATCTAAACTAGATCTGAAGAGATCTGCTGAATCAAATTCCTTTAAGATGGCTGTAAATTTATGCATGTTTAATCAGAGGAAATGCTATGATACCATGTAAAATTTCTAATACCTAGCAAGATGGTAATCTAGCTCAATATATTTTAACCCATAAAATGTAAATCTTTATGCAGAAATAAAATTCAGATCTATACTATGATTACACAACTTGAGTAGAATTGCATGCACAATGAAAAATAAATAGCCAAACACACAATAACACTAGATATACCCTAGAAACCCCAAGTTGAGGAAAACCAACAAAGGAGGGATTTTATTATTTTCTTGAGAAAATATTAGCAAAAAAATACAAAGAATACAACTCAGAAAATTCTTACAACAAATCTGAAATATTACAGCCTTGAAACAATCCTCTCTGGGTCTTGTAAGGCCTCCCCAAAATCTCTAGAACTGAGATAAATCGATCTCAAATGAAGTTGTCTCTTTTCCCAGCTGTACGACCCACCTAGTGCGCCTTTTTCAAACCTTGTGTGGCTTGCTAAACTCATCACACACCCTGCAACAAGAGATCAATCTGTACGACCCCTTGTATGATCCTATACGATGCTGTTCTATAGCTTGTATGACCCTTTTTCACGCCCAACAAATGGCCCTTGTAAAATGATGCCCTTTATCCCTCAACTTAGCCTCTTTAATCGCCGCTCTTGCTCAAAAAATCTCTGCAGAAAAATAGGCCTCTTGGTTTAACCCTTGTGCCTCCTCCTTTCTTGTTCAATCACCCTCAAATATGATCTTTCATAGTGACCTCACCCTCACTTCATAATCTTGAATTTAACCTTCTAGATCTTTCCAAAATAGATCAATGATCCAAATTAGATCTCATCTCTTTCTTGGGATCATAAAACAACTTAAATTTTTTACAAAGTAAACTTTAGAAACTAGGTAAATAAATTCAATGAAAAATTATAACTTTAATTTTTCATACTTTCCTAAGTTAGACGTAGGCAAAATTAAAAAGTTGTCTTGGGTAATTTTAATGTCCCCTACATGCCTAGGACACATAGACATGAGCATACACCTTCTCTTTGCTACAAATTTAACACTTTTTTGTCTAAATGTCTCATCCTCCCCCATGCCATGTAGCATAGAATTACAAGAACTTGGGTTGTTGGAGGCCAAAGAAAGTTCTACCATTTGCGAAGATGCTACCAAAGTGCACAACCTCTTACATTCCACTTCTCAGGCCATTACATCGAAGATGAGTGTATCAATTTTCTGCTCCATCTTTGTTAGTTTGGCTGAGAAAAACTTGAGTGTCCTACTATAAGCTTGAATAACTACCTGGTGCCTACACAGAACTTTCCAAATCTCCTTGATCTTTGGGTTATCCATGATTGCAATGGATAACTTCTTCAATTCAAATTAAAAAAACACTATTACAAGGTGATGATACTTCACAAATTATAATATAAAAAATATTAAAATAAGAATTAAAGTTGTTAAAATATTTAACATAATAAGATTTTTACGTTTAAGAAAACTAAAATAAAATTATAAAAATAAAGTGATTTAATAAACATAAATTGAAAATACAATTCTGCTATCCATTTAAATCTTGGAGGTATAACATATTTT
>JZKD02S1813606.1:19396-29403 GCA_000966675.3 Picea glauca
AATGGATATAACAAATATGACAATCAAATAAAAATATCATAATACAATTATCAATGAAATATGAGGAGAAGGGGGATGGTATGGGTAAATACAAGAGGTAGTGAAAGAAAAATACATGTAGTAATAAACAAATATATATAGTAGAGAAGGGCCAAGAAACCGAAAGGTTTCTTGGAGTTAGGAAGCCGGCTAGGCTCCTAGTTGGCAGGGAGGATTCGTTGTTTCACTCTGGGAAAGCAGGAAAATAATGCTTGGAAGCACCTAGGACTACATTACAACCGATGAGGTTTGACAAGCTAAGGAGGAGGTATTTTTCGGTGGTATTTGGTTATTGATAATGTGTATATACTTTTGTTTTAAGTTCTAAATCATAGAGTTAACATATTACTTATTTCATCATGTTATCTAGATTTATCATTGAGAAAATGTAGAAGAATTGTGTAAATGAAAATCGATGAAATTATGCTAAAACAAAGTTGTTATCGTGTATGTATAAAATGAAAGATTAATTGTTTAACTTCCTGGATGGGTGTTACAAAAAAGGTAAATATCTATGTCATAGAGATAGATGCATGAAAATCAGAATGGAGAGAAACTCTCATAGAATATAGAGAACTGTGTAGGTATGCCTTGGGAATGTGGTCAAACATAGAAGCGTAGTATTATAATCAAAATAAAAATCTTTTGTGTTTTTTAATTCTTTTATATTTTGGTTTTTTTTGTTGGAATCTGGTCATATAAATCTAGATGAAATCATAATTATGTGTTGTTTAATTGTTTTATGTTTTGGTTTTTTTCGTTGGAATCTGGTCATATAAATCTGGACGAAATCATAGTTATCTGTTGTTTAAATTGAATTTATGAATATATAAATGGATTCGTCATGCTGAAAAATCTTTGAGGCACTTTGATTATACAGACTTAACCCCTCAAATTTGAAGATCCAATAATTTCTTTCCAAATTTCAGGAAAAACGAACAGATGAAATTACCAAAAAAGAAATTTAGACTACAGAAAAATATTTTAGTTGTAAAAGCCTTTAAATCTTTAAGGTTGTTTGTCATGACCTATAAATTATTAATACAATAAGATTACACGGATTAAAAGAATTATTAATCAGGAATTTTGATCCTACACTAGATAGACATTGCAAGTTAACAAAATGGCAAATCTTTATATCATAAGTTTGAATGTGAAGTGGAACATACTGAAAGGAAATATCATGCTCGGATAAGAGGTTGCTAGGATTGGAAGGAATGAGGAGAGTTTTCCCATTCAAAGGAATTAGAATGCACAGAAAACTTGGAAGTTTCATGGAACCAACTCATAAAAAGACTTCCAGATGGCCTCGTAAGACAAATATAGTTTGATGTTGAACCTTTGTATTACATACAGAGAGCTAGGGGATACATGGGGATACATTTGCAGTGAGCTATGGAATACATTTGCAGAGAAGCTCATTCCATCACGACGTTTCATCAAAGATATCATATAGCATACAATATGCCATGGTGGATTTATGATTACAACTTGTAGTGGATTTATGATTACTATCTGTAGTGGATATTAGTCTCAGTGCATAAGACTATCTTCAAATCATGACATGGGTAAATGCTAGAGTAATAGAGAATATTGAATTCCTATTCACTAATTGGGAAGTCCCTAATGGTATCTACTAATACATCACATGGCAAATGGAACTCCTTCAAGGAGACATTATCAGTAGATATATACAATCAGCGATACACATGCATGAAGAATATTGAAAATCATATGTATTGTAGTCGATCCAAGTTGTACAAGGTATATCACAAAGGAGACACATTGTACAAAGTATATCACAAAGGAACCGGGAACAAGGTCTGCATGTTCAATGACTAGATTGACCACCTTAATGAGTCACAACCCACTGATACTTTTACTTATGGTGGACACCAACCAACATTATTAAGAAACATTGATATCTCATGAGTTAGATTCTGATTCTGACCAAAGATTATCTCTTCTGAGATAAGATCACGCTAAGATTTCTCTACATTTTTTTAAAAGAACTGTGGTGTAGAATTCTCTATATCTCTTTAAAAGAATTTCGGTGTAGAACATGGTAGACACCTTCACCATTCAAATATTGGAAGTATCCCACATTGGTACAGTAAAAAGT
The DNA here is from genome assembly GCA_000966675.3 of Picea glauca. Lineage (NCBI taxonomy): Eukaryota > Viridiplantae > Streptophyta > Pinopsida > Pinales > Pinaceae > Picea > Picea glauca. Next base: position 21,558 of record JZKD02S1813606.1, read on the forward strand.
ACACTGTAATGTAATAAGGTGAAGAAGTTGATATGTTTTATTTTTTATTCAATTGGGGACTGGGAAGTTAAAATAATAATGATAAACTGGAATTCTTATGAAAGTAAACTCCAATTATATTTATTGCTAAGAATTTGGAGAAGAAAATCATTTTAAGATTTATATAGATATATATTACATAGATGTAGTCAAGTAAAATGCATTTGATTTGAACAACTACTGTGAGTTTATAATAGTTGATTGGGATTCTTGTATGAACATGAAAATCAAGGATCTGGTTGAAATACAGGAACTCAAGCAACTCGAATTGTTAATCTTTACAAAGTAATAAAGACAGTCGCACACTCTTCACACAACCTACATCTTTAGTGCAAGGAATTGACTTCACTCACCTTCAATTGGGACAAAATGTTTGAAATTATACATCGAATAGGGTTGATTATTCATTCAATGCAGTTACAGGTTTCCAAGAGGCGGCTGAAATCCATAATATGGATAATAGGAATATATGGATAATAGGAATTTGGTGAGACAAATAATTCATATACCAATAAATCCTTAAATCTATTAAATATAATGTAACCTCAATAGCCTGATTGTACACTGCCAGCTGTCCCGGCCAACTGTACTATCATTTCTTGATGTTCTTGATTTGCTTGAGCCTATTTAGCTCATCTCTTTTCCCTTTTCTCATATACTCTTTTCCTCATATACCTAATATAATGAATACTATTTTTTGTTCTACTCCTTCTCTGTATTCTCTGCTTCTCAATTTATCATGGTATCAGAGCATCGGACGTAAGCCTCTTCACACAGTCTGGAGAGAAACACGATCCTAAGAAGTGCACAGCTTAAACTGTCAACAAGAGCATAGGACATAGTTTCTTCACAAGGCTTGGAAAGCAGTTCGTCAATCCGCTCAAAAGATCGTTGTAGATAGAAAGTGTGAGGAAGCAGAAACTGCAGAAGGAAGAAACAATAAAGAATCGTGAACATTTAAAGAATCGTGAAAGATTCATGAAGAAGAGTTGCAAAAGGAAAAAAAAATTAAAGATACATGAGTTCTTTAAAGAATTCGTGAAATTATTTCCAATTCATGAAAGATTCACAAATTTCCTTCTTCAGGAGAAACTCTTTTCAGAGGTAGCAAAAAGAACGCTAAAGAAGAAATGGACAAGCAGTCGCAGCCGTAAGATCAGTCCTGCTAACAGATATGAGGCATTAATCAAGTTCATAAAGGATGAGGAGCACGCATTTTAAGTTTTCGGCATTTTGCGGACGAGGAAACATAAGAGGGAGAGGTCTTTCGACTCCCAGAGACGTGAAACTACAAAAATGTGCCAACCGTTGGATCTGGAGTGCAGTGGCATGAGGGCTACTGGATCAAGGATACATGCACAAGGTTTAGTCCCAGGGAGATGCACAGAAGATTTGATCTGAGCCGTCATATGTCGTACTAGTAGCCGCAGTCCGTTGGACCAGGTGAAGCCGCACAAAAGATAACGGTGGGACCATTCAAAGTATCAAAGCACAGGAGGAAGGATCTGAGTTTTCAGATCTTGCATAAAGGACTACCAGCCATTAGATCCAGAAAGAGAAGAACGATGTTTAACCTTCATAGAAGAAAAGGAGAGGACTCGAAAAAATCTCGAAAGCATCGTGACCGTCCATAGGAGGACACATGGCAAGCGGTCAAGGTTTCGGGGAAAGGCCCGAAATATTTCGAACCGTCGATCACAGGAAGATTTGGATCGTTGGTCCACATCGCGATTTCGAGTATCGTAAGTTGGAAGGACAAAGGTCTTTGCCTCCCAAAACCCCAAATCACGAAATAACGAAATAGCGAGGTCGGACATGGACCGAAGATCTCAGGGGTTATTGTGAGTTGTTGATCAAACGCTAAGACATTTCAGCATTTTGGCAACCGAAGATTCCAAAGACAAAGGAACAGGATGCTTGAATAGCGATTCCACAAATCGTGAAACCCCGAAAGGAAAAGGATCATTAGATCGAGGAAGGCTTATAACCGTCGATCTCGTAGTAGATATGATTTGAGACTTTCAACAACCGGGAGTTGGAGGGACAAGAAGTTAACCCCTCCACATTGTTGAATTGAGAAAGCCGGTAGCGGTTTGGTATTAAGCATGTGGACACAAAGTGGTGGTCACATGGACAGAGGCTAAGGGAGGAGAGAAGGCCCGTTAAGCCCTTTTTCAGCATTTCGGGACCCGGGAGTTCAAAGGACCTAGAATCGTTGCAGTCGGAATCGCAAAATCGTGAATTATGAAATCTGGAAAGGATATGGACCATCAGATCATAGGAGGATATGGAACGTTGATGCAAGTGCCATTGTGATTTTGGCTACCAGGAAATCAGAGGCGAGAGTCTCATGAAATCGCGATACGCGAAATTCCAAAATAATCTAAGTCATTCATCGAGTATAGATCTGGACCATTAGATCTCCGATCATGGAGGATCATATATTGTTGATCATGATATTCCAAAGAAACTATGGTTGTTGAACTCAAATCAACGAGGATCATTGATCCTTGAAGCAATTTCGTGTTTCGGCTATTCGAAGGAACTGTTACCTTAAGCATAAAAAACGCAAAGTCTCGAAACGTGAAAGGCCATAGCGCTTGGTTTTTTTGCCCATGGTCATATGAGAAGATAAACTTTCTTTGGATTTTGAGTAAACTCAGAAAGCCCTATTCCGCCATCAGAGGAATTACAATTGTTGCAATGTTACTGTTGCTAAAGAACAGAGCTCAAAGATCTGAATCAACAGATCTTGTGCTCGGATAATCAGATCCAGCCAGATCGAAGTCAAACAAGTGGTTTACACCACATTTTTTGGTCCGAAGTCACTGTAAGAAATTTGAAGACCTGGTTTTACGCACAGGAAATAGGTAAATACAAAATTTTCTAACAATTTTTTTTGTTTTGTTAAATTCTTTAAAGATGGCCACGTCTAACAATTTAGGACCAACTCAAGGTCCGATTCTTCTTGGAAAGAATTATGTGTTTTGGTCTCTTCAAATGAGATCCTTCTTGCAAGCACAAGAGTGTTGGGATCCAGTGGATCTTGGATATGTGGAACTAGATCCAGCAGACCTTGCCACCATGACAAACCAACAGAGAACTGCTCAAGAAACACAGAGGAATAGAGAGAATAAAGCCAAATTTTGGATTCAAAATTCAGTGGATGACTCGATTTTCTCAAAAATCAGAGGCATTGTTACTTCAAAACAGGCCTGGGACATCCTTAAATCAGCCTACCAAGGAAATGACAGGGTCAAAACAGTTAAACTGCAGACCTTGAGGATGCAATTCGAGACTTTAAGAATGACAGAGTCTGAAAATGTGGATCAGTTTATGACTAGAATCATGGGAATCGTAAACCAGATTAGGTTGATTGGTGAAGCCATCCCCGATCAACGCATTGTTGAGAAATTCCTTAGAAGTCTACCAAATAAATTCGAAATGGTCGTTACAACAATCCTTGAATCCAAGGATCTGTCATGTTTTTCAACAGATGAACTAATTGGTTCCTTGTTGACACACGAGACCATACTGCATCTCACAGATGATTCAATCTCCAATGCCTTCAAAACTCAATTCTCTTTCAACAGAGGGAGAGGCAGAGGGACAAGCATAGATCACCAAGGAATAGGGAGCAATCCAAGTAACCCTCACTCCAGTGGAGGACACAGACAACAAATCCTGAATCAAAATTTCCAAGGTCATAGACAACAGAATTAGAATCAGAGTTTCCAACCTCAAAGAGGTAGAGGGAGAAGATCAAATGACAAATCAAGCATATAATGTTATTACTGCAAAAAGTATGGGTACTATGAATATGAATGCAGGAAGAAGCAAGCAGATCAACTCTCAGGCAGAGAAAATGTCTCAAATCATACAGGAGAAACCTTAGAAGGTATGTTTCTCTCATGCCACAAGTCTGAAGAACAACCTAATGATCTTTGGTTGCTAGACAGTGGATGCAACAATCACATGACAGGTAACAAAGATTTACTTTCATTCATTGATTCTTCAATTTCATATACTATTACACTTGGAAATGATTCCTTAGTCAAATTTCAAGGAAAAGGAACTGTACCTATTATTACTAAACAAAATGTAAAGAAAGACATAAACAATGTTTATCATGTTCTAGATCTGAAACATAATCTTCTAAGTGTAGGACAGCTCATTGAACATGTCTATAAGGTACTTTTTGAGGGAGCATCTCCTAGTATATATGATAAAACCCCCAACAGAAAATTGATTTATGAAATCCACATGACTCAGAATAGGATGTTTCCCCTGACCCTCAGAACTGCAAATCTGATCCAAACATATGCACAAAGTGTATCCACCCCCAATGAAACTATGGTTTGGCATACAAGATTTGGACATCTACCCTTTTAGATTCTAAGTCTTCTACAGAAGCACTCCATGGTCAAAGGTCTCCCTATCTTCAAAGAGCAAAATCCCCCATGTGAGTTTTGCATACTTGGAAAACATAAGAGAACTAGTTTTCCACAGTCCTCCACTCAAGGAAAAAAACATCTCGAACTTGTTCACACTGACCTATGTGGAAAAATGCAAACAGAGTCCATCGGTGGTATCTTTTATTTTCTAACGTTTATTGATGACTTTAGCAAGAAAATCTGGATCTATTTTCCCAGACACAAGTCTGAAACTTTTGCAAAATTCAAAGAATTCAAAGAAAAAGATGAAAAACAGAGTGGCAAATATATAAAAGCTCTCAGGTCAGATGGAGGAGGAGAATACAACTCCAACGAATTTGCAATTTTTTGCAAATCACAAGGCATTATCATGCAAACTACAACCAGGTATACTCCACAACAAAATGGAGTGGCTGAAAGGAAAAACCAGACAATAATGAACATGGCAAGAAGCCTACTCAAAGAGAAATGTTTGTCAAATACTTTTTGGGCTGAAGCAGTAGCATGCTCAGCTTATCTCTTGAATAGATATCCAACCACCAATCTAAATATGAAAGTCCCTCAAGAATCATGGAGTGGGACAAAGCTAAATGTTGCTCATCTAAGGACATTCAGATGCATAGCATACGCTCACATCCCTTCTGAATTAAGGAAGAAACTTGATGATAGAAGTGAGAAATGCATCTTTATTGGATACAGTGAAACATCTAAAGCTTACAGGCTTTACAATCCAATCTCAAAGAAACTAATTCTCAGTCGAGATGTAAAATTTCTGGAAAATCAACTCTAGAATGAATCTAAAAATCCACAAATGGATAGTCAAAATCCATTGTTGCCCAGTTCTGAAAACGCAGAAAATTCAGGACAGCCAATACCTCAACCTGCTCTTCCAAGATTGCAGGTACAAGGACAACCTGAAAATTCTCAGGATAACTCAACTTCAAGCAGAGACTCATCCTCTAAACTTCAAAATCGGAGAACTTGAAGTTTGAGAGAAATCCATCAGCAGTTGGATGACATTGAACAACACAATTTTTTTGCATTAATGTCATGTCAACCTACATATTTTAAATAAGTAGCTAAGGAGCCACATTGGGTTCAAGCCATGAACCAAGAGATTGAATCCATTAAGAAGAAAAATACATGGGATCTTGTTGATTTGCCTAGACACAAGAAAAGTATTGGTGTCAAGTGGGTTTACAAAACTAAACTCAATGAAAAAGGGAAGATTGAAAAACACAAGGCAAGACTTGTTTCCAAAGGATTCTCACAACAACTAGGTACTGATTATGGTGAAACATTTGCTCTAGTAGCAAGATTAGACACTGTAAGGACTCTATTGGCCATAACAGCCCAACACAAATGGCAAGTATACCAGATGGATGTCAAGTCAGTTTTCCTGAATGGTTTCTTAGAAGAAGAAGTTTATGTTGATCAACCATCTATATTTGAAGTCCAAGAGCAGCTAACCAAAGTATATCGGTTGAAGAAAGCCTTGTATGGCTTAAAGCAATCTCCACGAGCCTGGTATAGCAGAATTGACACTTACCTGATCAAAAGTGGTTTCAACAAAAGCCAAAATGAGCCAACTCCTTACACCAAAACAGATCAGCACGGTAAAATTTTGATTGTATGTTTATATGTTGATGACATGATATATACTGGAAATCTTGAGTTAACCAGTTTTAAACATGCCATGCAATCTAAGTTTAAGATGACAGATCTTGGCATAATGAAATACTTTTTGGGGATTGAGGTTGATCAATCAACCAAAGGAATTTTTGTCTGTCATAAAAAGTATGCAACAGACATCATCAAAATATTCTGCATAGAAGAATGCAATCCAGCAGAAACCCCTATACCCCTAGGCACAAAATTGAGCAAGAAAGATGAAGGCCCTACAGTGGACCCTACCTTGTACAAAAGTTTAGTAGGCAGTTTGTTGTATCTTACAACAACTAGGCCTGATATTATGTATGCAACCAACCTTGTTTCCAGATTCATGGAATCCCCCAAAGATTCTCACTGGAAGATGGAAAAACAGATTCTGAGATATGTTGCAGGAACTCTCAATTTTGGCTTATGGTACACTCAATCTGATGATAATCATCTCTCTGGTTACACAGACAGTGATTTTGAAGGCAGCCTAGATGACAGGAAAGCACCTCAGGACATGTTTTTCACTTGGGCATGAACCTGATTTCATGGACATCAAAGAAGCAGCCAATTGTATCAATATCTTCTGCAGAGGTAGAGTATGTCTTTTCTACCTCAGCTTCCTGTCAAGTTGTGTGGCTGAGAAGAATATTGAAAGATATGTCACATACAGAGAAGGATCCAACTCCTATCTTCTATGACAACACTCAGCAATTGCTCTATCCAAAAATCATGTGTTTCAAAAGAAAAGAAAACACATTGTCACTCGCTTTCACTTCATCCGCGAGCTAGTAAATAATGGTGACATAACACTTCAATTATGCGGCTCTCGAGATCAGCTCGCAGATATCTTCACAAAGCCACTGGGAAAATCTGTTTTTGATTTTCAAAGACAACACCTGGGCATCATCAATGTTGATGTTTGTAACTGTTGATTTTAAGAGGGAGTGTTAAATATAATGTAACCTCAACAGCCTGACTATACACTACCATCTATCCTGGCCAGCTATACTATCATTTCTTGATGTTCTTGATTTGCTTGAGCCTATTTAGCTCATCTGTTTTCCCTTTTCTCATATACTCTTGTCCTCATATACCTAATATACTGAATATTATTTTTTGTTCTGCTCCTTCTCTGTATTCTCTGCTTCTTAATTTATCAAAATCAACTGTCAAGAAAAATTTACAAAATTGAAAACTGTATTTTTTATTTGCTTTACTAAAATTAAATAAAAGAACAACTACATGCAAGACACCAATTCTACACATTGTAGCAAACCAGAGAGTCTCAAAATGCAGATCACATATTTCTATAGCCATTCCTATCCAAAAATGTAAAAAAGACAAAATACTTGTAGAGGAAAAGAATAAAAAAATAATCGCAAAAAAACAAAATACTAGCAAAAGAATAATAAAATAATCGCAAAAGAACAAAATACTAGCAAATGAACAAAATACTTGCAGAAGAAAAGAATAATAAAAAAATTGTGAAAGACCGGAATATAAAACTGATATTGCAAGGATTTTTGTACACTCTAAAAGAACTATAAAAGATAACAAGAATAGGGAGTTTCATTTATAACAATAATTCATTTGATGAAAGATTTTTTAGTTCACAAATTTATATTTAACTATTAAATATAATTTTTTTATACAAAAATTTAAATAATGGAATCCCAACCCTATGGCATAAATCACTAGCAACCAAAATACTATAC
>JZKD02S1813606.1:41557-68392 GCA_000966675.3 Picea glauca
AGAACACTTGTTGAGATTTCTGAAGTCAACACACAAGTGTATCTCACCACTTTTCTTCCTTACAGGTACTAAGTTGGCCACCCAGCTTGAGTACCTAAATGGTACAATAATCTTGGCATCCAACATTATTTTCATGTCTTTCTGAATTATGGACATTAACATGGGATTAAACTTTTGAATCTTCTGTTTGAATGGCTTGGAGCCAGCCTTTAGAGGGATCTTATGATGGATGATGTCAGTGTCAAATGTCTTCAAATATTCATAGGACCATGAAAAAGTATCAAAAAACTTTTTAATGAGATTGACATACCTTGTCTTTTGGTTCTGCAGCTAATGCTTTGGATAGCTTGATGATCTTGGGATTGTTAATGGTCCCAATATTGCAATTTGTCACCTCTTCTTCTTGACTCTTCATGGCAGTTCCTTTATAAACATCGCTATTGTCAAACAATCTCTCTAATGGCACTAGTCCTCTTGGGATGTGATTGGTTTTCAGCTCCACAACATCCTGACCAACCACTGTCTTCAGCAAATGAGATGCTTGTTGATCTTCTAATTTATCATTTTCACCTTCTTGACTTTCTTGATCAATCGTGTGTATAAATCTCTGCAGCTCTAAATCATCACTAAAGACTTGCCAATGATTTATGTTGTATGGTATGGTTGTTGTGTGTTTGATTTCCACCTGATATTTAATATTTGGGCCAATGGGAGGCCTGAAAGTGCTGGTAGCTATGGCCAAAGAGTCTGCCTTCTAATTCTTTTCTCTATGAATAAAGGAAATGTTGAATGCTAGAAAGAAGTAATTGATCGGATCCCATACCTCATTTTGGTACTTCTTGAGCCTCTGTTTCTTAGTTTAATAGATGTTCCTCACTTGATTGATGACCAACTTAGAATCACCAAAAACTACTAAACAATCAATGGCCATGTCTTTGGTAGCCCTTAATCCCAATACCAAAGCTTCATATTCAACTATATTGTTAGTAGTTTAAAACTCCATCTTATAAGAGAGGGTTATTACTTCTTCTGAAGGGGAAACATGGAGAATACCTACACCAGATCCTTCTTTTTATGAAGATCCATCGAAATACATTTTCCATACCCTGTTTTGCTGACCTATTAGTGGTTGATCTTTGTGTTGGCTAACTGATATTTTAGGTTCATCATCATTTAAATGAAAAATAGATGAACCAATCTCATCCTCAACAACATAAATAGGTTGATTTCTTAGGTTCTGATGATCACTAACTATGTAGGCTAACTTTACCTCTCTGTATAGCCTCCTATGTTCACCTCCAAACACATGACTGGTGGCATAAGTGATGTACATTTGTAATGATCTTTTATCCTTTTTAGCCCAATTTTTGGATAAGAGCATGCCAAACTTTGGGGGAATGTCGGCGACCATAATGTCCATCACTACACTCTTCATTGGTAACTGTGCCAAAGAAACTACCGTACCTTTTATCAGTCCCATACATTTCACTTTCTTAGAATCAAAGGAGTACAGGTCTTGGTAAGGTTTGGTGATATCTAGACCTAGCTCTTCCATAACAACTTTGGGCATAACATTGTGTGAGGCTCCAGAGTCCATAAGACAGTTATGCAGGATCTTATCATGGACATTCAAAGATATATATAATGGTGGAGAAGCATTAGAGCCATCCTCAATGTGAGGTACCACAGTAATGGCTGGGTTTTTATCCTGCAGACTAATTACATCATAAGATACACTAGGAGCAGTTGGATGTAGAACTTTCATGATGGATTTCTAGAAAGGTTCATTTTTTAACAATTCTATCAAAGGTACATGGATCTTGATTTTGCTCAACTCATGTTCCAGGCTGAAATAGGTTGGTGGCTTATCAACTTCCTTTATTTCAGGGACAACAATTTTTGATGGGTGAGGTGACTAAACTTTAGGTGACATACCTTTACTTGGATTTGGCTTGGGGGGGATTTCAGCTTGTTTTTTTTTATCGAAGGTAGTGGCATTGGGAGCCCTTGCTCTCATCCTCAAATCATATTTCTTCTTGGTTTGGCCTTGAATAACTCCCTCCTCCCCTCTCTGATCATCAAACTGATTTGAAAATTGTGCTACCTCATATTCTTGCTGTGTTAAGTGACTAGTATAGTAATTTGTTTCATTAAAAAGCACATGAGTATCATCCACAACATCACTGTCTACATCCATCTCCTCAATCTGATTGTTTTGGAAAGGGGGCACTACCCTTTGATCATCAAAATTTCTCCTTTCTCTATGCATTATTTGAGGGGCATCATTAGGCCTTCTGAACTAATTTTTATTTCTATTTCCAACCCCTTCAAAAGTTTTGTTTGGTTGTTTGGATTCCCATTTTAGCTTAGCTATTTTGGAAATTAGATCCTTCAGAGTCTTGGTCATTTCCTCAATTTTTGGATCATATGTCGCTGAGTTAGAGAAGCTAGGGGCATCCTCTTTTTGTTCTTTCTTATCTTTATCAGATCTAGTCTTTAGTTTGTCTCTTGCTAAAATATTAGAATCGACTTCCATGGCTTCTTCCTACATGGACAATAGTGTGGTTGATCTTCTCTCTCAAGAGAGGAGGGAAAACTCTGCATCGAATGCATTAGCATAAGTGATCTTGGCAGAGGCTTCAGTTGGTTTGATTTCATCTGGGATTCTACCATACATTTTATTAAATCTCTTGGTGAAATCTCAAATGGATTCACCACTCTTTCTCTTTAGGGCCCTGAACTCAGTGGTGTAGTAGAGGTAATATCTCCTATATCCCCATTGATTTATGAAATTTTCATCTAATGCCTCAATATCTGCAATGGAAGCTGGTGGAAGACCCTTGAACCATTTTTTGACTTACTGACACAGTAGAGAGATGCGAGCGAGCACCACCTCACGCTCTCTTGCTCACAGGATCATTCAATTCCTCATGCAAGCTGAAGTGGCTCTTTCAATTCCGCAGTGGAATCTCTCCTAAAAGCCTGATCCACAGGTCCTTCTCATTTCCCTGTCACGGCCTCTGCACACGCCTGTGACCTTTCCCCGACTCAATTTCAGGGTTTCATGATCCCCATTGTCAAGAGTTCCTGTCTTGTTGAACTCGTGAACTCCGATTCACCAATGTGATCCCTTCCGGCCTTAGCCCCTCCTGGCTATGCCCTCGTCCATGTGACTGCTTCTCATAAGACCGTAGCCTTATGTCTTTCGGGATTCAAGGTTTCATCTTTTCTAATGTCGAGAACCTCTGTCCCCTCGAACTCTCGATCGTCGATCTGCCAATACGGTGCTTTATTCGTTAGCCCTCCTGGCTAAGCTCCTGGCCTATATGACTGCTATCCCCCGTGACTACAGTCTTACCTCTTGTCGGGGTTTTGGACATCACAATGCCAAAATGCATAAAACTTGTGCCCACAGGATTCCAGATATCCCGATGCGCGATTCTCCAACCTGACGTCAGCTAGGCCCCACAACAACGGAGCTTTCTCCCCCTTGTCGGGGTTTCAAACTTCGTGATTCCAAGTTGTAAGGACTTCTTGTCCACGGGATTCCCGATATCCCGACTCGTGATTTCTTGATTGACGATTCTCCTTTAGGGACTTTTCCTGATATCACTCAATTGCTGCCACGTGTCCCAAGAATGGACGGTTCAGATTACCCCTCACGGTTTCGAGACTTCTGATGTCCCGACTTTCACGACCTTAGGAACTCCGATTTCTCGAGTGTCGATATACTGATGTCTAGTGTCTATATCTTTGAAATGGACGATATCGTGACACGCGTCCGCTCCGAACCGAATGGTCCAAATCAAATCTCGCTGATTCCGGGTTCCAGGTGTCGAGTGACTCTCCTCACGTCCTCGATATCCCCGATATCCTGAACGCCGATATCCCGGCCACGCCTCTTGTCAGGATTTTCACCTCGACTATCCCCAATGGTTTAAACACCATGTAACTCTTGACAGATCTGATGGCTGCCGGGTTCTCCACTCAAGATTTGATGGCTCAGATCATCTCTTCTCTTGCACACTCTCTGGACGTGAAAACCTTCCGAAGGTCCAGATCTTCTCGGCCGATTCGACAACTGTTGTTGCTCCCCCTGAGCTTCTACACCTTCCTTCTTGCACTTGGAGGAATTCCAAGTTCTCAAGGGCTCTGACCTTTATCTTCTTCTCTGCGAGCTCCTTTACCTGATTTCTCATCGTGTGTTCTCCTCGACGTTGTTCCTCCTGAGCTTTGCTCCTTTTGAATCCTCGAAGGATTCTTCAACTCCTTCCCTTTGCAGAGTCTTCACATGCACACCAAAGGTGCTATCTCTCCTCAGCTTCTCAACCACTCAGACCCCTAACAGATTTTATCCTTCTTCTTTCTCCCACAGATGGAGGAATATGGATGCCCTCCTGGCTATCCTTCTGCTCAAGCAACCTCTTGCTGAGTCTTTCAGGGTGTTCAACAACCCTGTGAGGATCCCTCAGTGGATTCTTCCTTCAAATCATAGAACTCAAAAGAGTTCTCTTCTCTTCTGTGCCTGTATGCACAATATCTCAATGCCCACCTGGTAAAGTATCTTCTCACAGAACATTCAATAGTTCTGTCTCCTTCTGTGTGCCTTTGCACCTGCTCAATGCCCACCTGGCAGAGCTCTCAGAATCCTCAATGATTCTGTCTTCCTCTTTCTGGACTCACAACAGAGTTCCTCCAAATGCACCACTGTGCATATGCTCAATTTCCACCTGGTAGAGCTTTACAGAATCCACAGCAAAATTCTATCTGCAACTGTGTCTTCTCCCACACAGCTTTTCCTCCAAGGTGTTCAACAACCTTGAGGTTTTCCTCTTGAGTTGTTGATTCCAGTTCTTGTGTCGTAGCACATCTTTGTCTGAACCCGTAGAATTCAGAAGTGCTTCAGTGCACCAGTATTCAGAGACCGCAGTACTCTGTCACGCCCTCCTGGCATGAAACCTCAAAGACCTTCACCTGAAATCCAACCAACTCCTGCAAATGCACAAGTACAACACACGTCTACAACATACATAAAGAACACTCACAGACATCCACATAGCATAGAAATACATGCAAGAAAAAATGCTTCTGTTTATATTAAAATGGAAAATGCCTGTTTATACAAGGGTGTTCCTGAGCATGGCCTGTAACAAGGTTTCGGCTCTTCTCTCTTCTTCTCTCTACTCACAGATTCTCACACAACTTCTACCACCTTTACAAAATGAGATACGAAATCTCTTTTACCTGAGGGGGATCTTCGAGCTCTTCCCTCCAGGCTACCTACCTTATTCAATTACATTGAATAGTTGTCTAGTCCAGCATCTGAATCTAGATCTCAGACTTACAACTATTAAAGGCCGATCTTATCTACAGCCTTCGCAAAGGCACGACTTCCTGACTCAATAGCCTAAGCATTTAATTACATTAAATTCAAATTCCAAATGAGGTTGCGCCTCTCTTCAACGCGTGATTTGAATTCACTGACGTGGCTGGTTGGCTGGCTGGATGACGTCGAGAGATGCTCCTGCATCAAAATCCTTAGCTGCAAAATTCATGAGCTCCTGCTCATGAGCTTCCCATCTCAGATGTTGAAATCCTCCTGGATCCCAAATCATCCTTTGGAGCTGTTCATCTGCTCCATTCTCCTGCTGCTACTGCTGCTGCTGCTGCTGCTTCCTTCCTTTTGCTCAGCTGCTCCTCACTGGCAGTTTCTGCTGACCTCAACATCAGCCTTCTAATGTCTTCTATCACCTCGTCTAGCTGCTCCAGTGGCTGGCTCTATTCATGCAGTCTCCTCAGCTGCAAAAATTTTCTGCAATTGGGTATATCATCATGATCTCCCATGCCTCCTTCTTCATCTTCATCTGTGGCCTCAAGCTGCCACTCTGCTGCAGAATTCTATCCTGCAGTCTCCCTTTGACTGATTGACTATTTAGTCACCTTCTCTGACAGCTTAATTTCTGTCATTTCTCTTGCTAGCTCTGGATTGTTCAGCCAATCCTCCAACATCTCTAGTTCCCTATCCCATGGAGTGGTAAATCTGCCTGCCTTCTCTTTGGCTTCCTTTGCTGCTAGTTTTAGTGCTACAGCTTCTTTATTTTCATCTTCCTGGCTGAATGCATTGAGACACTCCTCAGAATGCTCATTTTCTTCTCCTACTTGGGCAAATTCCAAAGTCTGCTCCAATTCCTCTTCCCTGACAGTCTCAGCTAGCTGTCCTCCTATTGTTGCTGCAATTGCAATAGAGATTTCTACCTCCTCCTGGGAAAGTGGTAGGAATATCTGAATTCCCCCAATCATCATAAGGCTTCTCACATCCTCCTCTGTGAGCTCCACATGCTAATCTAAATTCATTTCTGAGATCACCTGCTTTGTCATCTCCTCAGGATGATCAAAACTAACTTGCTCATCCTGAGGAGCTGACAGAGCAGGTGATGATCAGCCTAAGGAGTTGAAAGAGTAGGTGATGATCAGCCTGAGGAGATGACAGAGCAAGTGAGCTCGGAAATGAATTTATATCAGCATGTGCAGCTAACAGAGGAGGATGTGAGAATCCTTATGATGATTGGGGGAATTCAAATATTCCTACCATTTTCCTGAAAGGAGGCAGAAATCTGTGTTGCAGGTGCAGCAACAACAGGAGGACAGCTAGCTGAGACTGCCAGGGAAGAGGAATTGGAGCAGACTTTGGAAGTTGCCCAAGTAGGAGAAGAAAATGAGCATTCTGAGGAGTGTCTCAATGAATTCAGCCAGGAAAATGAAAAGAAAGAAGTTGTAGCACTGAAGCTAGCAGCAAAGGAAGCCAAAGAGCAGGCAGGCAGATTTACCACTCCATGGGAGAGGGAACTAGAGATGCTGGAGGATTGGTTGAACAATCCAGAGCCAACAAGAGAACTGAAAGAAGTTGAGCTATCAGAGAAGGTGACTAAACATTCAATTAGTCAAAGGGAGACTGCAGGACAGAAGTATGCAGCAGAGTGGCAACTTGAGGCCATAGATGAAGACGAAGAAGGAGGCATGGGAGATCATGATGAACTACCCAATTGCAGAAAATGTTTGCAGATGAGGAGACTGCATGAATAGAACCAGCCACTAGAGTAGCTGGACGAGGTGATAGAAGACATTAGAAGGCTGATGTTGAGGTCAGCAGAAACTGCCAGCGAGGAGCAGCTGAGAAGAAGGAAAGAAGCAGCAGCAGAATGGAGCAGATGAACAACTTCAAAGGATGATTTGGGATCCAGGAGGATTTCAACATCTGAGATGGGAAGCTCATGAGAAGGAGCTCATGAATTTTGCGGCTGAGGAGTTTGATGCAGGAGCATCTCTCCACATCAGCCAGCCAGCCAACCAACCACGTCAGCAAATTCAAATCGCGCGTTCTTTGTTATGTGGATGTCTATGTTATGTGGATGTATGTGAGTGTTCTTTATGTATGATGTAGACGTGTGCTATAGTTGTGCATTTGCAGGAGTTAGTTGGATTTCAGGTGAAGGACTTTGAGGTTTCATGCCAGGAGGGTGTGACAAAGTATTGCAGTCTCTGAATACTGGTGCACTGAAGCACTTCTGAATTCTACGGGTTCAGACAAAGACATGCTGCGGCACAAGAACTGGAATCAACAACTCAAGAGGAAGACCTCAAGGTTGTTGAACACCTTGGAGGCAAGGCTGTGTGGGAGAAGACACAGTTGCAGACAAAATTCTGTTGTGGATTCTGTAAAGCTATGCCAGGTGGGCATTGAGCATATGGATAGTGGTGCATTTGGAGGAACTCTGTTGTGAGTTAAAAAAGAGGAAGACAGAATCACTGAAGATTATAAGAGCTCTACTGGGTGGCAATTAAGTGGGTGCAAAGGTGCATAGAAGGAGACAGAACTGTTGAATGTTCTATGAGAAGATACTCTGCCAGGTGGGCATTGAGATATTGTGTAGACAGGCATAGAAGAGAAGAGAACTCTTTTGAGTTCTGTGATTTGAAGGAAGAATCCACTGAGGGATCTTCACAGGGTTGCCAAACACCTTGAAAGACTCAGCAAGAGGTTTCTTGAGTAGAAGGATAGCCAGGAGGGCATCCATATTCCTCCATCTGTGGGAGAAAGAAGAAGGATAAAATCCCTTAGGTGTCTGAGCAGTTGAGAAGCTTAGGAGAGATAGCACCTTTAGTGTGCATGTGAAGACTTTGTAGAGGGCAAGAGTTGAAGAATCCTTTGAGGATTCGAAAGGAGCAAAGCTCAGGAGGAACAATGTTGAGGAGAACGCACGGCAAGAACTCAAGTAAAGGAGCTTGCAAAGAAGAAGACAAAGGTTAGAGCCTTTGAGAACTTGGAATTCCTCCAAGTGCAGGAAGGAAGGCACAGAAGCTCAGGGGGAGCAACGATAGTCGTCTGATCAACCGAGAAGATCTGGAATGTTGGAAGGTTTTCACATCCAGAGAGTGCACAGGAGAAGAGATGATTTGAGCCGTCAGATCTTGAGCAGAGAACCCGACAGCCATCAGATCTGTCGAGAGTTACATGGTGTTTAAACCATCGGGGATAGCTGAGGTTAAAATCCTGACGAGAGGCATGGCCATCAGGATATCAGCGTTCATGATATCGGGGATATTGAGGATGTGAGGAGAGTCACCTAACACCCACAACCCCGAATCAGTGAGATTTGATCTGGGCCATTCGGTTGGGAGCAAACGCGTGTCATGAGATTCTCCATTTCAGAGATCCAGACACTAGACATCGATATATCGACACTCGGGAAATCAGAGTTCCTGAGGTCGTGAAGGTCGGTACATCAGAAGTCTCGAAAACGTGAGGGGTAATCTGAACCGTCCATTCTTGGGACGCATGGCAGCAATTAAGTGATATCGGGAAAAGTCCCGAAAGGAGAATCGTCAATCGGGAAATCACAAGTCAGGATATCAGGAATCTCGTGGACAAGAAGTCCTTGCAACTTGGAATCACGAAGTCCAAAACCCTGACAAGGGGGAGAAAGCTCCATTGTTGTGGGGCCTAGCTGATGTCAGGTCGGAGAATCACGCATCGGGATATCGGGAATCCCATGGGCACAAGTTTTATGCATTTCGGCATTGCGATGTTTGAAACCCCGACGAGAGGTAAGACTGTGGTTATGGGGGATAGTGGTCATATAGGCCAGGAGCTTAGCCAGGAGGGCTAACGAATAAAGTGTCGTATCGGCAGATCGACGATTGGGAGTTCAAGGGGACAGAGGTTCTCGACATAAAAAAAGATGAAACCCCGAATCCTGAAAGACATAAGGCTGTGGTCTTATGAGAAGCAGTCACATAGACCAGGGCATAGCCAGGAGGGGCTAAGTCCAGAAGGGAGCACATTGGCAAATCGGAGTTCGCGAGACTGTAGGATGAAGCTAGAAACACTCTTAGTGTGGAGTGACAGTAGCAGGTTTGCTAGGAAAGCAGACAGAGACAACACCATGGTTACTGAAGACCATAGGCATGCTGGGAGGAAGAGCAAGGTAGAAAAGCTTGTAGAAATGGATAAAGAGCTCTATGAAATAAGGGCAGACATAGAAAATCTTGAATTGAAGATGCGACAGGATAAGAAGCCGAGATGGGTGTATGAATGGCCCATGAAGGACCCGAAAGAAAAATAACCAATCAAGGAGTTGATGGTCAGAAGACAACGTAGGCTGTTAAAAGGGTGGTTGAGGTATGTTGAAAACCTCAACGGACCTGAAGAAATGGTTCAGATATGTGAACCAGAAACTGGGAGAAATCTCAGTGAATTGGGATCGTATGGGATCTCAAGAATTGCCAGGAGGGCAGAGATGAAATTCCAGTTTTCCAGGTGGGCAAGGAATTGGGATCAGCTGAGGATCTTAGAGACTATGAAGAGGACATCCAGGGAATTTCACATTTCCAGCTAGGCAATGAAATGAGGTCACTGTGGGATCTCGAAGACTGTCAGGAGGGTAGCGGAAGCATCTTGGATTTCCAGGAGGGAAGAGATGAGCATTCAAGACTATTTGAAAGTCTCATGGACTCGGAGGTGAGTTCAATTCAGCAAGGAGTGCTGATGAAGATGGGATCAGTTGATCTCATAATCTGCTAGGAGGGCAGTCGAGACATCCCATATTGCTAGGTGGGCAGGGATGAGCAGGTGAGTTTTGATTAGCCTGAGGAGATGATAGAGCAGGTGAGCTCAGAAATGAATTTAGATCAGCATGTGTAGCTGACAAAGGAGGATGTGAGAAGCCTTATGATGATTGGGGGAACTCATATATTCCTACCACTTACCCAGAAGGAGGAAAAAATCTCTGTTGCAGGTGCAGCAACAATAGGAGGACAACTAGATGAGACTGTCAGGGAAGAGGAATTGGAGCAGACTTTGGAAGCTGCCCAAGCAGGAGAAGAAAATGAGCATTCTGAGGAGTGTATCAATGCATTCATCTAGGAAGATGAAAATAAAGAAACTATAGCATTGAAGCTAGCAGCAAAGGAAGCCAAGGAGCAGGCAGGCAGATTTACCACTCCATGGGAGAGGGAACTAGAGATGCTAGAGGATTGGCTGAACAATCCAAAGCCAACAAGAGAAATGACAGAATTTGAGCTATTAGAGAAGGTGACTAAACAATCAATCTGTCAAAGGGAGACTGTAGGATAGTAGTCTGTAGCAGAGTGGCAACTTGAGGCCACAGATGAAGTTGAAGAAGGAGGCATGGGAGATGATGATGATCTACCCAATTGCAGAAAATTTTTGCAGCTAAGGAGACTGCATGAACAGAGCCAACCACTGGAGAAGATGGATGAGGTGATAGAAGACATCAAAAGGCTGATGTTGAGGTCAGAAAAAATTGCCAGCGAGGAGCAGCTGAGCAGAAAGAAGGAAGTAGCAGCAGCAACAACAGCAATAGAATGGAGCAGATGAACAACTCCAAAGGATGATTTGGGATCCAGGAGGATTTCAACATCTGTGATGGGAAGCTCATGAGCAGGAGCTCAAGAATTTTGCAGCTAAGGAGTTTGATGCAGGAGCATCTCTCCACATCAGCCAGCTAGCTAGCCAGCCATGTTAGGGAATTCAAATCACGCGTTGAAGAGAAGCACAGCCTCATTTAGAATTTGAATTTAATGTAATTAAATGCTTAGGCTGTTGCACCGAGAAGATGTGCCTTTACATAGGCTGTAGATAAGATCAGCCTTTAATAGTTGTAAGGCTGAGATATAGATCCAGATGCTAGACTAGACAGCTATTCAATGTAATTGAATAAGGTAGGTAGGCTGGAGGGAAGAGCTCGAAGAGCCCCCTTAGGTAAAAGATATTTCGTATCTCATTTTGTAAAGGTGGTAGAATTTGTGTGAGAATCTACGAGTAGAGAGCAGAAGATAGAAGAGATGAGACCTTGTTACAGGCCGTGCTCAGGAACACCCTTGTATAAACAGGCATTTGCTATTTTAATATAAACAGAAGCAGTTTTTCCTTCATGTATTTCTGTGTTATGTGGATGTCTGTGAGTGTTCTTTATGTATGCTATAAATTTGTGTTGTAGTTGTGCATTTGTAGGAGTTGGTTGGATTTTAGGTGAAGGTCTTTGAGTTGTCATGCCAATACGGCATGACAGAGTACTGCGGTCTCTGAATACCGTTGCACTGAAGCACTTCTAAATTTTGCAGGTTCAGATGAAGATTTGTTACGGCACAAGAACTGGAATCAACAACTCAAGAGGAAAACCTCAAGGTTGTTGAACACCTTGGAGGCAAGGCTGTGTGGGAGAAGACACAGTTGCAGACAAAATTCTGATGTGGATTTTATAAAGCTCTGCCAGGTGGGCATTGAGCATATGCACAGTGGTGCATTTGCAGGAACTCTGTCGTGAGTTCAGAAAGAGGAAGACAAAATCACTGAGGATTCTGAGAGCTCTACCAAGTGGGCATTGAGCAGGTGCAAAGGCACACAGAAGGAGACATAACTGTTGAACGTTCTGTGAGAAGATACTCTGCCAGGTGGGCATTGAGATATTGTGTAGACAAGCACAGAAGAGAAGAGAACTCTTTTGAGTTCTGTGATTTGAAGGAAGAATCCACTGAGGGATCTTCAGAGGGTTGTTGAACACCTTGAAAGACTCAGCAAGAGGTTGCTTGAGCAAAAGGATAGCCAGGAGGGAATCCATATTCCTCCATCTATGGGAGAAAGAAGAAGGATAAAATCCATTAGGGGTCTGAGCGGTTGAGAAGCTCAAGAGAGATAGCACCTTTGGTGTGCATGTGAAGACTCTGCAGAGGGTAGGAGTTGAAGAATCCTTCAAGGATTCGAAAGGAGAAAAGCTCAGGAGGAACAACGTTGAGGAGAACACACAACGAGAACTCAGGTAAAGGAGCTCGTAGAGAAGAAGACAAAGGTTACAGCCTTTGAGAACTTGGAATTCCTCCAAGTGCAGGAAGGAAGGCGTAGATGCTCATGGGGAGCAACGACAGCCGTCGGATCGGTTGAGAAGATCTAGACCATCAGAAGGTTTTCATGTCCAGAGAGTGCGTAGGAGAAGAGATGATCTGAGCCATTAGATATTGAGTAGAGAACCTGACATCCATTAGATCTGTCGAGAGTTACATGGTGTTTAAACCATTGGGGATAGCCGAGGTGAAAATCCCGATGAGAGGCGTGGCCATCGGGATATCGACGTTCGTGATATCGGGGATATCGAGGATGTGAGGAGAGTCACTTGACACCTAGAACCCCGAATCAGGTTGATTTGATCTGGACCATTCCGTTGGGAGCAGATGCATGTCACGAGATCATCCATTTCGGAGATTCGGACACTAGACATCGGTATATCGGCACTCGGGAAATCGGAGTTCCTGAGGTCATGAAAGTCGGGACATCAAAAGTCTCGAAAACACGAGGGGTAATCTAAACCATCCATTCTTGGGACGTGTGGCAGTGATTGAGCGATATCGAGAAAAGTCCCAAAAGGAGAATCGTCAATCAAGAAATCGCGAGTTGGAATATCGGGAATCCCGTGGACAAGAAGTCCTTGCAACTTGGAATCACGAAGTCCGAAACCCTGACAAGGGGGAGAAAGCTTCGTTGTTGTGGGGCCTAGCTAACGTCACATCGAAGAATCGCGCATCGGGATATCGGTAATCCCATGGGCACAAGTTTTATGAATTTCGACATTGCGATGTCTGAAACCCCGATAAGAGGTAATACTGCGGTCACGGGGGATAGCGGTCATATAGGCCAGGAGCTTAGCCAGGAGGGATAACGAATAAAGTGTCGTATCAGTAGATCGATGATCGGGAGTTCGAGAGGACAGAGGTTCTCGACATCAGAAAAGACAAAACCCCAAATCCCGAAAGACATAAGGCTACAATCTTATGAGAAGTGGTCACATGGACCGGGGCATAGCCAGGAGGGGCTAAGGTTAGAAGGGAGTACATCGGAGAATCAGAGTTCACGAGTTCAACAGGACAGGAACTCTCGACATTGTAGAATCATGAAACGCTGAAATTGAGTTGGGAAAAGGTCACAGGTGTGTGCAGAGGCCGTGATAGGGAAATGAGAAGGACCTGTGGATCGGGTTTTTAGGAGAGATTCCACTGCGGAATCGAAAGAGCCTCTTCATCTCGCATGAAGAATTGAATGATCCTGTGAGCAGGAGAGCGCGAGGTGGTGGCCGGTCATGTCCTTTGCCTGCACCACTTCCCCATCCAAACTCTATAAAAACAACCTCATCCACACATTTTCATAATTAGTGTTAAAGTTGTCTGCAAAGGTGTAAAAGTCTACCAGATGTTCCTCAATAGTTACTTCACCTTCCCCATTATATCTTGGTAAATATTTCATGCAATTTGTGGTTGGGAAGGCATGCAAGCCTATAGGCAGAACTGGGAGTGCATATTTGGCAGCAATTATTGCATCCAACCTATTATTGGCCATGGCTTGAATAATAGGAATCTAAAGATTTATGGGAGACACAGGGGTGGATGCAGGACTGGATGTTGAAGTGGAATCAGGAGTTGAAGATGTCTGAGCTCCTTTGGAATTATGACTCTCAGGGTTATCAAATTCAAGCTACTGGTGATGATGATTTGAAGTATTCTCTTGGTGAGTAGCTTTTCCTTTAAGGGGGGAAGTATATCTCTGAGCTATAATGGATTTTCTTAGTTTCCTTTTTGGCTCAGAGACTACTATGTTATTATTAGGGTTAGAATGAGCCTTCTTGGATTTGTTATTTTCAGATTTGGATCTGTTGAATCCCTTTCTGGGCACCAATATTTCTTCTTTAAATTTTACTCAGTGAAGTCACCAGGTGAAAGATGGCAATATGTATATGTCTAATCTTTGTTCACCATCAAAGGTCAGAGCTGATCAATTGTCATTCTCCCAGGTGTTAGCACTTGGTAAATTTCCTAGAGGTTGAAAAAGAAGAAATCTACAAAGGTAACCTTAACCAACCACTTTTAAAGATGGGATCTAGCCCTTCCAGCTTCAGAGAGGGATCTCTCTATATGATTTAGCTTTGTTTTTAATTTCAGATATTAGGCTAGGTAAAGAAACTATTGGTTTTGTTGTAAAAGATTTTTTTTGAAGTTGGTTGAGATGGTCTACACATCCATTGGGCTATGGGGTCTGTATTCAATCAGATATTAGATACAACCAGAAATGCCAAAGAAAACCTTCACAGGGCGAGATAATACACTCACTGGATCTTTAGTAATTTAAAATGATGGATGGAAGAACAGATGAGGAAGATAACTTCAACTAACAGGTAGTTAATAATTTCTTAATTGAATATATTAGAAGATAAACATTTAAATCTTTAGAATTGGAAACAGGGTATCAAAGATAAATACTGCAACATAACGCTATTCATAAAGATTAGATTGAGAAAAAAAAATGAATACAGAGAAAGAAAAACATTTAACTTAGAAAATCAACATCACCAGTGAACATACGCAAGAATCCTATAAAAGTGCCTCTTCTTTATTAATGGCAGATCTCTTCAAAAATATTATAGTTTGATAGCAATAGGGTGTGCGAATCAACAACCCTCAATACTTCAGAAAATGAATTATTTATACAAACGTTCCTGTCATAACTGATCAGGACGTGCTCATTCTATTTTTAGTCCAACTAACTTAACTAATCAAAACTGCTTGATGACTCGATACAACTGTTTGCAGAACTTCTGGGGTAGGCCGTTGGTGAGGTTCCTTCGCAACCTCTTCTGACTAGACAGGTGACTAGATTGTGGCAGCTCATCTGCTAATCTAGTAGATCACATAGTTCTTCCCATCCGGGATGACCTAGCACTATGACTTTAAGCAATCTCCGATACACTTCATCCATGTTTGTATATTTAGCAAATGTAGGGTTGATGGTGAATATGTGTTTAATCTCATGTTGGATACTAATATCCAACTACAGGGCATCCATGAATGCTTTGCCTGTGATGCTTCCCTGTATCCTTGCAAACTTGGAACTATCCTTAGACACTTTAGTCAGCGTTTTCTTGTAATCAGGGAGTGTCATTAATTTGTCATTAATGACCTTCAGGCCAAGTAGGCCCTTCTTTTGGAGAACATCTATATTATTGAAAAACTTATGTACTCCTTGATCCATGACTTGAATCTTCTCCTCAAGCTGAAGCATGAGACCTCTTTTGGTTATAACTCTTTTTACCTCAAGTATAGTTTCCTTCCTATCCTCTATTTTTAGTTCTTCAAGTTCCTCTCTAGTCTTGGAATTCAGGAACCTGATGATTTCATTTGCTTGTGTTGGCATGTCTCCCAGCTCCATTCTGATTTTCTCAACAGCGTGTTTGCTCCTCTCGAGCAACTCATTTTGTTCAAACATGATTTGAACCATTGGCCAGATTTCATTTATGGACTTGGAAATATCTGTCCACACAATCTCTTTGACCTTAGCCAAAGTCTTCCCTGCCATTGTCTGCTTTTGGAGCTGCTGTAACTCCTTCCTGATTTGCTCATTCACCTGCTTTTCTTTGGATAGGCTTTTCTGGAAAGAAGTCTTGAGCTCTTGGAGGTTCTCCACTTCTTTCTTAAACCTGTTGATTTCTGACTTTTGTAGGTTCATCCTCTCCATGGACTTGGCAAGGTCTGTTGTTCCTTCTGGTAGTGGAACTGATGTGGCAGATGGTATGACTGTCACTGTTGTTGTGCTAAAACTTGCAATTGGGATAGCACTCAATGGAATGCCTTCCATTGGCTTCTCCTGCTCTTTCTCCTTTAACAGTCTCTCCATCTCAGCCTCCATCTCTTTTAGATGAGCATTCTGCTCCATGATTAACTTTAACATCTCATCCTTTTCACCTTCCTTTTCTGCTATC
This sequence comes from Picea glauca, assembly GCA_000966675.3. Classification (NCBI taxonomy): domain Eukaryota; kingdom Viridiplantae; phylum Streptophyta; class Pinopsida; order Pinales; family Pinaceae; genus Picea; species Picea glauca. Next base: position 57,877 of record JZKD02S1813606.1, read on the forward strand.
TCCTTGGCCTATAAGTCCTCTGTGGGTGGGAGCTTCAGCTGTTTTCTTAAGGACGTGATGTCAGCATTTTTCTTTCTAATCATCTCTTCAGCAGCCTTGACGTTCGTAGGGTCATAACCAATTTTGAGGACCAGCTCGTCCAGTGTCTTGATTCTGTTGTCTTTCGCGAAAGATGATATTTTCTCCAGCTTGAGTTGGGTCTGAGCATTGTTCAAAGACACTTGAAACATTGCTGCAGAAGATGAAGCATGGGCCAATGTGTGGAAAACCATCTCCCATGTTTATTTATGCAGATCCATCTGATCTGCTGGATGCACATCCTTCGCTTGGAACTCGAAAGTGGCCCTCTTGTAATCTGAAATAACCTTGGGATCCGGTACCTATGCTTGGAGGTAGGCCATGTGCATCCTACCCTTTTCAGTGTCAAAGGTTGAAAGAAGTCTATGCTGAGCTGTAGATGACTGCTTCCAAAACTGGGCATAAGTGCTGCTAGTGAGGGTCTGGTTCTTCTTCTTGATTAATTCATATTTCTCGAAAATACCCAACTTGGGCCCAGTTTTGCTTGGCGGAGTATCCAGGGGAGAATCAGTGGATTTCTTCGGTATTGCTGTTGTGATTTCTTTAATTTGGCTCGAACCGAAAGGTGGATTAACTGGTTTGACCCCTGTGGTAGTTACTGTGGTAGTTGGGACTTCTTGTTCTATTATCGCGCCAGGTGTTGAAACTGTATTTGGCCTCTTGGTGTGCATCTTGAACTCCTCTGATGACACCTATATTACAGGAGGAGACGACTCCTGTCGGGGCCTCTTCTCCTTGGGGACCTAGGGTGTGGTAGTGGGTGGCACACTCATTGAGGGCACCTGCTATTCCACTTCAACTTGCTATTCCATGTCCATCAAAGCATCAAGCATCCAAACTGTTTGATTTGCAAATTTCTCGATCTCTGGCTTGGACTCATGTGCATATGGGACATTCTTATTTTTCACTCTCATTTCAGAAATGATCCCATATGGATCATAGTGCCAGGTGAAACTTGTAAAAAATTTCATCTCCTTTAACATTCTGTCTGCTTCCTCCCCTGCGCCTCGACTATTGCAGATGAAAGAACCAATCTGCCCCTTGATCCGCAATTGTTGCTTCTTCTTCAGGGAAACAAAGTGAATATCATTGGAATTCATTATCTGCCTAATATATTATAATGCAAAAATCCTTACCGGTACATACTTTGGCAGCTTGTAGGGTGCCAATTCGCACCCGTAAACTCGGATCTCACTGTGATTCTGATACAAGTACCAATCTCCTATCTTTGCGTCTTCTGAGAGATGTAGAATTCTCTGGACCTCTTCATTTATTCATGGCTCAGACCTGCCGCTCAGCATGCTTAACACTGGGTGGTAAAACTAATCAATGAAATCTTTGAAGTCGTATTCAGTAGAGTTACGCTTCAAAAGAGAAGTCCATGTTGTGACTGGCTAGGGCCTTCAGTCTGCATCCATCTTCTGCATGGAGAAACTGAATTTGTTGGCTTGAAAGTAAACGAACATGTACGCCAGTATTGAAGAATATCTGAACATCCCCTATGTGCCAAAATTCACGAATTGTTATGAATATTATCAGCCAAGAAGGTGCTCTAGTCGAACTGCGTTGTGGGATTTTCATCGTTTGAGAAAATGGACAGAAAACCCAGGATGGGCTCATCTACCCATTGATCAGAATAGTAACCAAGCAGGGCACACCGGGAAGAAATGATTTGATTTCCCTTGGTGGAGAACATGGAAGAAGGGTAAGGGGGGTTGGTGGAAGGGAGTGGAGCAGAAGTGGGGAGAAAAAGATCAAATATCTGAGCTCTCTGAGGGAAAGTCATTTTTTGATATAACTCAGTGAGGATTTCTAAATTGAATGGGGATGCAGATTCAACACGGGGTATTTGCATCATCTGGTCAATATCTTTGAGGGTGATGAAAAAGAGGATGTCTTCATAGGAAGAAACGATGGCTTTTTGGTCAGGGACATAATGAGCTTGGCATTTGAGGGTGAATTCTGGGAAATGATGAATCTGGGGAAAGAGATACAGGGGAAAATTGGACTCTCAGAGTCCAATTTCGTTGCTCTAGTCCAGGAACACCTCCCAAATCCATGGATGAAGATCAGAAAAGTTGAAACTGCAAATCGTATCTACTATCAATCGATATTTATCGACCAAGGGAATTTTTTCCAGGTCGACTGGGGGAGGAAGAAAAGGATTCTCTTCTCCCTCATCTTGTCTTGGCTTTGACACCATTTTAGCAACTGTACCTGCAATAAACAATATGTTAGTGGGGTCGACTGACTATGGGTGAAGGTGATGCAGAAACAATGGAGGAAAAAGAGGTTTCGGGTATGATGGATGAATAACAAATGAAAAAGAGAAAATGGTAGTTTTATTCAAAATTGGGGTCGGTTTGGCGCGAGAGATAGGTCAGCAGGATAACGAGTATGTTATCCTGTAATAAATGGACAACGGGCCACTTGGGATGAGGTGGCGGATGATGGTGGCCAAAGCATGCGGAGGGGTGACGTAGAGGCTGGTGATTTGAGGTAAAAGTCGCCAAAAGGGGCTGATCATGAGTGGAAAGGGTAAAGGCCTGACAACAGTTATGGGATGGGACTCAATCTTGGGAACAAGTGGGACAAGTGGACTTAGTGGAGGATGACGTCCATGAGTGACGGGCTGTCAGATAGCATGTGAGGGATGGGACTTGAGAACTAATAGACCGACGCCACGTAAGACTAGGGGCCCGCCGAAGGGAAAAATCTATTCAAGACCCCCCCCTTTAGTTAAAAGAAGAACACCAGGGGGGGTCTGAAACTCATTTTGATCCATTGATCTGCATGCTTGTTTCCTGGCCACAGATCTGAGCACGTTCTTTAATACTCATTTCGGACCCCCCCCCTCCATTAAAGGCAGAATGGACGGGGGGGGTCTGGAATCCAATGTGAACCGTAGATTTAAGCACTCTGTTCTAGGCCGTCCAGATGTGAGCCCAAGTTATAACCAATTCCGGACCCCCCCCTCCATTAAAGGTAGAATGGGTGGGGGGGTCCGGAATCCAATGTGGGCCGATGATCTAAGCACTCCTCTCTTAGCCGTCCAGATGAGCATCCATGTTATTACCGATTCCGAACCCCCCGGTTAAAAGAAGAATGGTCGGGGGGGTCCGGAATGTGTTGTGAGCCATAGATCTTAGCATTGTGATCAAGACCATTGATAAGTGCAAGAAACATAGACCAGGGAGCGGAGAAATATGTACTTGGGGAAAAACTTAGGATATAAAGCATTTTATGGGCTTTTCCCAAATTTTCACATAAACACCACCAAGAAGACTTTGTCTAAGTTATTCTAAGGCCACGGGGACATGGGATAGCAATTTAATAGATCTGGTTTCATGGGTGGCCAAGCAAATCAAGCAACTAACCTACATGCTAACCTATCTTCCTAGGACTATTAACCCAGATTAAACTGTTGGGTTAAGAAATTACTCTACCTAAGGGCTATCTGACTAGGATTAGACAGTCTGGTCAGATTTATTCACTAAGCTAACCTAAGGGCTATCTGACCAAGATTAGACAGTCTGGTCAGATTTATTCACTAAGCTAACCTAAGGGCTATATGACCAGGATTAGACAGTCTAGTCAAATTTATTCACTAAGCTAACCTAAGGGCTATCTGACTAGGATTAGACAGTCTAGTCAGATTTATTCACTAACCTATCGACATTGAAAATTTAAAAGAACTTGGTCATTCTTGAAAGGTATGACCAAGTTACTATTATTGCACGGGGCTTTTGTTTCAATTCTTTTATGCCCTCTTTTCTTTTTCTTTTTCTTTTTCTTTTTCTTTTCTTTTTTCTTTTCTTTTTCTTTCCTTTTTATTTTCTTTTTTCTTTTTAATGAAAAATCAATTGCCAATAAAAACACTAAATACAGATAATATCCATAATATCCAAGTCATAAGTTGATTCCCATAATTTATGGGGTGATAAAAACGGCTCCACCTGAGGATGGTACTCGCCCTGTTAAGTGCCAAGAATCCAGTTTCCTATCATTCTGAACATATCTGTCTAGTAGCCTTCATTGGTCTTATTCTCAGGAAAACTTCGAAAAACAGTGATCAACAGCTTAGGGCCTTCTCTTCGGGCTTCAACAAACTAACCAATGTTCTTCACTCAGAAAATGCAATTAAAGACTGAAAATTAAAACTGGTATGTACAATGGAGAGTGAGTTCTTCAAATCTCTTACTGATGTGGGACATAATGTTTCAACATTCTGCCATTTACAGGTGCTCCTGGCAGATCTGACCCATCGGCATTGTTTAGCAAAAAGGCATTGTTTCCTCTGAAAGCTTGGATCATGTAGGGCCCTGTCCACAAATTGTCAAATTTTCCATGCTTTCCCTTGTCCTCGTTCCTGGCATCCCATATCAACACCAGGTCTCCCAGCTCAAAATCATCCTCCTTGGTTCGTTTTTCAAAAATCTTCTTGATGTTCTCTTGGACAACCTGTGTTTTGTTGAAAACATCTTCTCTAGTCTGTTGCAAATGAATCATCTGATTGATTCGTCTCTGGGAGTCATTTGGCTCAGCTTGCATATCTTGAAGTAACTTCATGACAAGGATTCCCAAAGAAGTTGGGAACACAACCTCAATACCATAGACCAGCTGGTATGGTGACATACCAATTGACCTTTTGGTGGTCAGTCTATTTGCCCATAAAGTAAATACCAGCTTATCATGCCATGATTTTTTATTCTCCTCCAATGTTTTCTTGATAATATTTACCAAAGTCTTGTTTGAGGATTCTGCCAACCCAGTCCCCTGAGGGTAGTAGGCTGTGGAATGCCCCAAGCCAATGTGGTAACGATTGCAGAAATCAATGAGTTTCTTCAACCGAAAGGCAGCTGCATTGTCAGTAATGATCTTTCTAGGACAACCAAAACGAGACAAAATATTATTTTCAAGAAATTTGATAATAACAGAGTCAGTGGCTTGCCTGCTTGGTACAACCTCGATCCATTTGGTAAAATAATCAGTGGCAGTAAGAATCCATCTATGTTGGCCTGAATACGGAGGGGGTATTTCTCCAATGAAATCGAGTCCCCATTGTTGGAAAGGAGCCTCAACTGAAATTGGTTTAAGAGGTAGAGGAAGTAGTTTCCTTTTACCCTCAAACAGTTGACACTGGTGACATGTTGTTACTTTCTGATGTACATCTGCAAACAGGGTGGGCCAATAAAATCCAGCTCTGAGTATTTTGTTGGTTGTAACCTTCCAATTCAAATGGCCACCACATTCTCCTGCATGAAACTCCTGCAACACTTTATCAGCTTCACCTTTTAGTAAATAATTTAAAAGAATACCTGCAGGGTCTTTTCAATACAAATTTCCTTCTAGAATATAGAATTTCAATGCCTTCAACTTTAAAACCAGGGGGAGCTTGTAAATTTTGTAGAACAAATATAAGGTATGCATGCCATGGAGAGTTGAGAAAAACTTCTCTAACATTTGGAGTCGACATCTCGCCCTGTTCATCTGCCACGTCTAGAAAATTAATGTCAAGAGCCTGAAAGTTAGATTCAGCCATCAATTTGGCAAGGCCTTGGCCTTTGATCAGTTTTGTGGGCTTAATTTCTATGTCATAATCTAGAATAATGGAAATCCACTTTCCCCTTCTCCCATCAGGGTTGTCTTGTGTCAAGATATCTTTTACTACCGCGTTTGGAACATAAGCTATGATGTGGGAATGAAGAATATAGACCCTGAAGTCATTTATAGCCTTTACCAAAGCAAAAGACTGCTTCTCCATAATATTGTAGTTCAGGGCAACATCTCTTAAAGATTTGCTGAAGAAGGCTATGGGTTGTTCATACCCTTCACTGTTATTCTACAGTAATACAACTACTATAGTATGTTCAGAGGCAAAAGAAAAAAGATAGAAATCTTTAGTGAAATCGGGACTAATCAAAATTGGGGCTTCTGTGAGTGCTTGTTTTACTTGTTCGAAGGATTGTCTAGACTCAGAGTCCCATTTTATTTTAGCATCCTTTTTTAGCATGTTTGTAATGTTTCGAAGGAGCTCGACCAGATTAGGAATGAATCTTCGAAGAAAGTTAATTTTCCCTATAAAAGACTGTAGTTCTTTGAGGTTTCTTGGGTGTTCTAACGTTAGTATGGCCCCGATTCTGCTGGGGTCAATTTTGATTCCCTCTTTAGAGATGATATGTCCCAACAATTTACCCTCTTCTAACCCAAAAAGATGCTTCTTAGGATTTAATGAAATCTTGAACCTTCTACACTTTTCGAAAACTCATCTAAGGTGTCGTAGGTGTTCATCATCAGATTGGGAAAACACAGTCACATCATCTAGATAAACAACAATGAACTTACCCGACTCTTCTACGAAGGCGATATCCATTACCCTCTGGAAGGTGGCTCCTGCGTTCATCAGACCAAAAGGAATCTTCACATACATGAAAGTGCCCCATGGTGTGGTGAAAGAGGTTTTTTCCTGATCGTCTGGGTGAACTAGGACCTGGTTGTAGCCTGAGAAATCATCTAACAGAGAAATTCGACTGGACCTGACCACTCTTTGCAGGAGGTGATCCGTTTTAGGCAAGGGGTAATTATCCTTCAAGGATGATTTGTTCAGATTTTGGAAATCTATGCAAAGTCTGATTTCCCCGGTTTTCTTACGTGTAGGGACTAAATTAGAAACCCACTTAGAGAAACGTAATGGGACTATGATCTTGGCATCGTACATTTTCTTAATCTCTTTTTCTATTAGGGGAAGCAACTTGGGATTTATCCTCCTAAGTTTCTACCTAAACGGTTTCCGGTCTTCCTTTATGGGAATCCTGTGTTGTATGATGCTGGTGTCATAGGCTTTCAAATCTTCATAGCCCCAGGCAAAAACGTCTGAATATTCTTTGAATAGCTCAATGTACTTAAGCTTTTGTTCTAGGGGTAAAGATTTGGATAGTTTGACCATCCTAGGATTCTCTTCAGTTCCTATATTGCAGTCCTCTACCTCTTTCCCATGAGCTTCTATTTTTGGTTTCTTAGCTACATCGTCATTGTCAAACAAGTCTTCTAAAAGGACAAGCCCTCTAAGTAAAATATTGTTTTTCAATTGTAAAACTTCGGGCATCAATTTCATCATCCCCTAACTCTCCTGAATCAACTGTATCCTCTGTATCTACTGTATTTACAATATTCACACTATCTATTTCAAACTCAGAATTATTTACATTCTCGTTTTCATTTTCTAAATCTATGTTTGTACATTCAAAATTGTTCTTGCATTGCAGAAATTTCTCTATCTGATCGTCATTTCCAAACACCTGCCAGTACCTGATATTATCGGGAACCGTTGGTCTGCATTTCACTTCAACAGTGTATGGGCGAGTTTGGCAGAAAGGAATCTTACAGGAAGTTGCTGATGTAGCTAATCCGTCAGCCAAAATATTCTGCCCTCTCGGCATTACCTGGAAGTCAACCTCATTAAAACATTTCAAAGCATCAAGAACAACATTTCTATAGGCTCTACATTATGGGTGTTTAGCAACATACTCACCTTTAATTTTCTTCATTATTAATTCAGAATCACCCCTTACCATTATTTTCTTAGCACCAACTTTTTTCAACAGCTTCAGACCGAGCATTAAAGCTTCATACTCAGCAATGTTGTTAGTGCATTGGAAATTTAATTTATAGGAATGATTTTCTGAATACCTGTTTCAATGGTTATGCAGCCAGACTCCAGCTCCTGCTCCTTCTTTACTCACAGCTCCATCAAAATCCATACTCCAGAAATCAGCAGGGAACTCTTCAGTGATTACATTTTTTATCTTTGCTGCCTCACCGTTTTCTGGACCTTCATCTTGACTAGCTACATCTTCCACCAGCTGAATATCTGGCTCTTCAGTAACACCATCATTGTACAAGATGAACGAATCTAAATCGGAATGAGCAAAGTAAAGGGGGTAATTGTGAGGTTACTCTTGACTGCTGACCATATACTTCATCAGTGTTTCTCTATATAACCTCCTCTGTTGTCTAAACACTGGGATAGTGGCGTAAGACATATCCAGCTACAAGGTTCCTTTCAACTTACATCCCCAAGACCGGGACAACAACATACCATACTTTGGCGGGATGTCTGCAACCACCACATCCATTACCATGCTTTTTGAAGGGATTTAACCAGGGTGATGCAGAGGTCCTTAATCAGACCAATACATTTGACTTTGTTGGAGTCAAACGAGTGTAGATCTTTGTAAGGCCTAGTAACCTCCAATCCCAGTTTTTCCATTACTGCTTTAGGCATCAGATTATGTGAGGCACCTGAATCCAGCATGGCATTATGCAATATCAAATCATGTATGTTCAAACTGATGTAAAAGGGAGCTACATCACCAGTATCGTCTCGACCATATACTTCAGGTTCGAAAAGGAGTTCAGGATGATCGTCAGTAAGGTTCATAGTGTCTGAATGTGTCACTGACCCAATAGTCAAGGCCTTGGTGCCTATGTCAGGTTCAATGGCTAATGCTTTTAGTACTTGTGAACGATAACCGCTTCTTTTCATCAACTCTGTAAGTGGGATAGGAATTTTAATTTTGGCCAATTCTCCCTCCAGGCTAAAAGGTGCAGTAGTTCGAGTCTGACTCATTGATTCTGGTTGGTCCACCATATTCTTCCGCTCAAAAGTACTGGGTGGATTAACAGGTGAAACTTCGGGCTGTGCTGGTCTTTTTAGTATGGTGATGTTTTTCTTCGTCGGAGCGTCGGTTTTACCTTTCTCAGAAGACTTTTCAGCAGTGGTCTTCTCAGGAGTTTTTTCAGCAGTAGTCGACTCGAGGGTTTTCTCAGTCTCAGCTACCTTCTGCATTTCGGTCATATTTTTTGAGGAATTTCCTTCTGTCTTCTTACTTCACAGATTATATTGATGGTGCACCTCCAAAATAACGTTTTCAAAAGCCTGTCATTCTGCATCCTCGACCTCCTCAATTACCTTTGTTTGATTTAGTAGAAAGAGTTCCTGCTCTTCTTGAGTAAGGAAAATGGCCTCATTGTCGTGAATGCCCATGAGGTTGATATGAGTGTCCTCCAATTCCTTAATTACTTCCCCCCCTTCATCAGCATAGTTTTCTTGTAGGGGAGGCCTGATCGGCTGATCAAGACCTCTCTGATCCCTTTGATCTCTTTGATCTCTTGGGTCTCTTTGATCTCTTGGATCTCTTTGATCTCTTGGATCTCTTTGCCTGATTTGAGGAGGGTTTCTTCTAAAATTGGGGTTTCGAATCTGAGGGGCAGGTGTGTTGTCTCTCGGAGGATTTCTATCTAAAATACTCGTTCTTTCTATCAATAATTCCAAAGTTCTAACCACAGAATCCAATTTGGAATCAGTGGTCAACGTAGAAGGCTCTTCTTTGATCGTGACTCTCCTTTCTGACCTTTGACGGGCTCGTTTTGCCAACAAATTAGCCTCCACACTAATAGCACTTTTCTTCATGTCTTCAAGGGTGGCAACATTTCTTTCTCTTAATTGGTAAGACATGTTAGCATCGAATACATCAGGGAATTTAATCAATGACAAACCCTGGGGCAGTTTGATTTCAGTTGGGATTGCGTTATACAAATTGTTAAAACGGGTGCAATAATCTTGTACCGTCTCACCTTGATTTCTTTTTATATTCTCGTATTCTGACAATATTTGGAGAGGGTTTTTATTTACCTCCCATCTGTCAAGAAAACTTCTCTGAAATGTAAAAAGGTTAGGAACTGAGGCGACGGGTAAAGCTTTGAACCATTCTTGACGTCCCCTGTCAGACTCTGGGCAAACAGTCTCATTTGAACATCAACTTCGTCAACTTCTTGCAAATCCAAGTAGTCGTTCATTTTATCCACATGTTGTTGTGCGTTTAAAGGTCCGGTTGCATCAAACTGTGGAAGTCTTGTCTGGTAACCTTGGGGCATGGCATGTAGTGGTGCAGCCAACACCAAAGGGGCATATAGGGCTGCCATGACGGGTGGAGGAGGTGGGACGATGACCTGGGTGGTTGGAGAGCTAGCGACGGAAGACAAGGACGATCAAGGATTGGGTGGTGTTGAGGTAGTGATTTGTAGTTTAGTCGTAGGAGACAAGACTTCGGGGGTTCGGGGTTGCAACATAGTTGGATCAAAGACGAGCTTAGACACAAAAGTTTCAGACCATGTTCTAACAAGGTTTCGTGGTGGAAGAAAATCAAGATCAAGGTTTTGAAAGATATCTGGTTCTCCGAAAAAGGAAAGGGACTTATGAAGGGGAGTATAACTCACAGAACTAGTAGCTAAGGTCTTACGCCTGAGCAACTGTTCGGGATTATCTATCATTGTAGTGGGTTCTAGGTCTGGATGAGATCGAGTGTGAACTTTCTTGGGAGCCAGAACTCTTTTTGGTTTATATATATATATATATATATATATATATATATATATA